>JAEIIG010015913.1:0-11462 GCA_018904695.1 Drosophila parvula
ACTGATTCGGTTTCTTTTTACCACGTTTTTCCTTGCTTTTTGCTGTTGTTGGCGCATAATAAAAAAAAAAAAACAAAAAAAAAAAGCTGTTTTGTTACAAGCGAATGCCGATCGCAGGAGATCTTTCTACACGTTTTCATTATCATTTTACTGTCTGCCTCTCCCTTGCGCACAAGCCCCCGCAGCCGGGGTAATGGCTGCGGGGGCTTGTGCGCAAGGGCGCATGCCATCTCGCTCGCTCGTTCGCTGGAAGATACGGTGGAAATTCTTAAAAATGGAACATGTAATAAAACTGACAAAACTTCATTTTAATATTATTAAATATTTCATTCTTCCCTATAAGATGCAGCTTAAAATTAACCTATGTATGCATGTACTATTTATTCTTTATTGTTAATAATAATAATCGTTTTACAGAGGCTTCACTGTACCCTCTCCATTTGGCGAGGAGGCAACTCTTTCAACTTGTTGCTAAAAATATGCAAGACAGTAAAAGGAAACCGGTTTTTGTGTTTATATGTATTCATACACATACATATGGACATCTATGTATGTATGTATATGTAACTGGTTGTTGCTGGGTGCCGAGCCACTGACCGAAAGGGGTAGATCCAGGGGCGGGCTTAGCGAGGTAGAGGCGGCGGGGAAACTGGAACTGTGACTTGATTATTCCAGTCGGTAAAAGAAGCAAACCGATCCGTGCACAAATAAAGCCAGGCTAAAGAAAACAACAACACATGCAAAACGCCAACACGTAATACAAGATCGTAAAGCGGTTGCTATGTATGTATGTATATGTAGCCATGTATAAGTACTTACATACAACTACATACATATGTACATATCTACCCATAAGGGGGGTGCTGGAATAGAGAGGGGACAGCATCGATTACGCGCGCAAAACCGGCAAGCCGATTCCACAGTGAGTACTGTCAAAGAGTTACATATGTACATGCATATACATACATATGCACATACATACATATTACATTAATTAATTACTTATACTTATACTTATGTACATATGCACATATATCTAAATAGGCAAAATAAGCAATATATATTTGGTAAAAAGATATCCGCCAGAAGTGATTTATAGGGATTTATAACAGAGTTGAATAAACCTGCAATAAAAGCTAAAATGTGTTAATGCGGGCTTCCACAACTGATGATATCCACTGTACCAGTGTTGTTGTTCGATTGTTTTTTTTTTTCGATTGTTATTGTTATTGGCTGTTGTTGTCACCGCAAGTTGCGCTACTTTGCGCTTATTCGGCTTCTTCCCGCCTCTCTCTTTCTTCTGCTCCCCATATCACTCTGTTGTTTTTTTTTCTGGCTTTCTGCTTGCTTGTCTCTCTTGCAATGTCACCCACCAGAAGAGCCAGTTGTATGTATAGATTCAGGTTAGGTTTATTGCTCTCCCCCCCTGCTCCCTGTCTCTTTCTCACATGCTGCTCTTCTTTTTGCTCTCCCCTCGTTCTAACTGTGAATTAACCGCGCGACGAACAAAGATCACATCAACTTTAATTGTGGGTTAAAGAAAGAGCGGGTCGGGGAAGACAAGCGGCACGACAAGTGATAAGCCCAAAAAAAACGAAAAAAAAAATGAGAAAATAAATAAATAACGTTATAAAAAAAAATAGCGCGCGCGATAATAAAAATCTAAATAAAAACACACACATAATCAACACCGAGAATTAACAACAACACTCGAAACGACCAGACATGTGTTTGATACGTAGGCTTCGTTGGAGGGGGGGGGAGGCGATACGAGTGCGGCAGGGGCGAATGATCGCCAGGGGAATCACGTTCCCACCTTATCTACGAGAACCTGGCACCGCTGTGAGTGCAAACATAATTTATTTCGGACATTGTGCAAGTCACAGCGTGTCACAACGTGTCCCCAGCGTACAGTGCATCGCAAATTTACCCACAAATTGATGCTATTTTTTTTTTCTGTAGCCCCCCTATTGCTTGTAAATAGAATAATCAGAATAACCACAATTATTTGGCACATTTTATAAGATTCCCACATCTCTATTTCTGTTACATTTCAAATAATTAGGTTTATTGTAAAATTTTCAAAGGTTTAAATTCTAATTTGAGAAACTTGCGAATGGTTGGGACTTTCTCCAACTGCAAAACGCAACGCACATGTTATTCGCTGAAAGAGAATTATGTATGGAAAGGGAGGACTCTGATGGCAATACCAGATATTCGCATGGACTTTATATCCAGATTCACAGCTGGAATCCGAATGTCTGGCCCGCAGGTACACCAGGTACAAACATGTGTACGCTAGTTGAAAGAGAGTGAGGGGAGGAGAGCACGTGGTGAGCCACGCCGATATATTCGCTGAATCTTAAGCGGATTATGAGACGTTAACCCTTTACGACTCCCTCTCCTTCGCCACGTTTAAGTTGTCGCATTGATTGACCCGTTTTCCGCCCCCAAACTCGTCGCTGTTAACCCCACGAATTGCCCCGGGAATTCACTTCCAGTCGCTGAATATTTTTTGCATGTCCAGCCTCGGGTTACGCCAGAATTCTGCAGTCCGCGCTCAGCGTGTGCTTTCATTTTATTTCGCCTTCCTCATCCTCCCTCTCCCTTTTCCTTTTTTTCTGTGTGTGTCTTATTATTATTCTTGTTATTTTTATTTTCAGCCCCTCGCCGACGTTAGCTGCACTGAGATTAAATGTAGAGCTTAATAACGAGATAACGAGGTAGCTTTGAACTTTTGTGATTTAATTTGATTTAAAATCGTAAATATGTACTCTTTAGTTAATGTTCAAATATTTTTTTTTCACATTTACACATGCGTACATATATTCATATATTTTGTATATATTTTTTGTTTTGATTATGCTAATTTTTTTTCTCTGTGCCCCTTTTGCTTTATTTATTTCGAACGTTCGTTTCGTTTGGTTTCGTTTCGTTCCGTCCGTTCGCATCTCGCCTTCTCTTTCGCACGCATTAGTCTCGCGTCTCAGTTGCCGTCTGTCTCTCTTCCCCGCTCCTCCTTTGCACAAACGTGTATGTGTGTGTGTGTTAAAGTTGAATGTGCCGGTTTGTTCTGTTGCCCGTTGTTGTTGTTGACGTTGGTCGTGTCATGTTGATTTGTGTGCGCTCTCCTCTACCGCTTCTGCTCTCTCCTTTTACGTCTGCGCTAGTTATTCGGTATGCTGCTGTCGTGCTTCTTCTTGCTCTTCTACTTCTGCTTCATCTTCACATACACACACACTTAGGCACACGTACGCACACTGGCGTCCGTGCACAGACAACTACGCAAACAACATCAAGACAATGCGCAGTAGATAACAAATAGCCCCCACCACGCCTTGCTATCACCCTCTCCTACTCTATCGGTCTTGCTCTTGCTCGCGCTCTTCTGCTCCCCCGCTCTGGTTTGCCCTCTCTCTCTCACTCGCGTATATGTATATAAATTACGTGTGTCTGTTTGTACATTTGTATCTATGGCAACACAGCGTGAGATATATAAGTGTATGTACATATGTCTGTACGTTTGTATGTAATGAATGTATGTATGATGTATGTAGGTATGTGCGGTGCTTATGCAGACAGCTGCTTTGTGTGTCAAATTGTAGCGAAAAAAATGGTGTTTTTTTTCGTACGCGAAGTGGAAGAGCGACAGAGCGAGAGGTCGTTTGTTGAGTGGGGAGTGAGAAGGCGAGTGGTAGAAGAAGAAGAAGAAGAGGCAACGACCCAATGCGAATTTCGCTATTCAGCTATTACTTGTAGATAGCGCAGTAAGCAGTTGTCACTGTGCAAATATATAAAGACATCTGATCTGGGCTATTTTGACTTAATAAGAGTTCCAATAATTAATATTTAATATTAATTTTAACTCCGATTTGTTTTTGGCTAAAACATTTTTTTAAAAATATATTTTAAAATCAAATTTTGTATTATAAAATGGTTAGAACCACTTTTATTATTTAAGCACATCAAGTAATTACACATTTAAATTTATATACATACATACATACATACATATGATATTATATATTTATAAATATATAATATTATCAGCTGTTATTAAGGTATTTGAAAAATGTGATTTTCTCGCAGCAAATTTCGCGCAGGGCTGCCTGTGTTTCACTTCCCACACTCTTCGTCCGTCCCTCACACTATGTCTTTCTCTTACGCGGTGGAGCAGCGGCCGCTGTTGCCGTGCGGCGCTGCGCAAAAACAACGCAGCCAGCTCTCTGCTGACGCACTGGCTCTCTCACTCACTCGCTTAGCCACCCACCCACCATCGGTCCGTCTCACTCGCGCGTGCGACGTTATTTACTGGCGCATTGTTTGTTTTTGTGTCTGCCGGCGTTGCACTGTTGCCAAATTTCACTTGGTTTGCTAGTATGTGTGTGTTAGTGAGTGCTTGCGTGTGTTTTATATCAGAAATTTCCATTTAATTTTTTATTTAGGTTTCCTTTTTGTTGTTTTTTTTTTCGCAACGCTTGCGTGTATGCATGTTTGTTGGTATGTATGTATGTATGTACATATGTATGTATGTATATAATTTTCGGTGTGTGTATTTTAGTTACACTTTCAGCTGCTGTTTCTTTTTGGTTTATTTTTTTTCTTACTTCGCTTAGCTTTTTCCTTTTTGCTTTTTGCCTCTGTGTTTTGCTTTCTACGTCACACCTTTTTCTGCACGGTAAGAGCGGGGGAGCGAGCGAGAGCGTTGTAGGGAGAGGGAGCGCAAGCGAAAGAGAGCGCAAATTACTGCATAGGCCTGCGAAAACTTGCCAGCGCAAATCTCAGACGAGGGTTGTTTTATTTTCATTTTTTTTTTACCATTGCGCTTGTTATTTTTTTTTTCTTGCTCTCTGTATTTTGTATTTATCGCTGACTTTTTCGCATAGCCACAGGTGTCGTTGTGCAGTCGACGCCGGCAGCGACAGCGACAGAGGCATCCGTCAAGTTCAGCTCTAAAATAAAAAAAGAGCGAGAATATTACAAAAAAAAAAGAAACAAAAAAAAAAGGTAAAAGGAAAACACACACACTTCGCACCTTTGTGCAATTATTTTGTCGTCAAAAAGTTA
The DNA here is from genome assembly GCA_018904695.1 of Drosophila parvula. Classification (NCBI taxonomy): domain Eukaryota; kingdom Metazoa; phylum Arthropoda; class Insecta; order Diptera; family Drosophilidae; genus Drosophila; species Drosophila parvula. The sequence goes on from JAEIIG010015913.1 coordinate 5,068, forward strand.
ACCTCAGCCTGTCGCTGCCTCTGCCACTGCCGGCGTTGACGCCTGTTGAACGTGACTCAGACGACGCAAAAAAGTGCCTAAGTACGAAATTCTATTGTTTAATCTTTAAGGCTTTATCTTGAGCCAGCAATTAACGGAAAGTAGTTCAAAAAAATCAAGTAAAAGAAAGATGAAAAAGAAGAATGGAAGAAATGTTTAGTTAAAAACAAAACCAATTAAAGATTGGGTGTAATTTTATCTTTCCTTTCTTGATGATCTAGCCAGCATTGAATTGTTTAAAACAATTGGAGTTGCTTTATTTATTTATTTTTTTTTTTTTGGTTTTAATTTATTTATTTGCATAGTTTGGTTGTCGTGAATGTGCGTGTGTGCGTGCACTCAAACAAACTTTGCTCCCTACACTTGACCTTGTTTTGCCATTTTCATTTTGTGGCACAAACACTCACACACACACAGACACACACACTGAGAGATGGGGATGGATTATTGCGGCGGACTACGAACCAAAAACTGTTTGCCGCAAGGATAAAGAGGAGGCAGCAGATAGAGAAGAGGGGAAAGAACCCTGAGATTGGAGAACGAGAGATGTCAAATAAGGCGATGGCTGGAGAAGGGAGGCAGGCAGACATGTGAAAAGCAATGTAAAGATTCCGAGCAAAAGGCGAATGGCGACAAACACGCACAGTGGAAATCGTACATATTGTATCTTTGGTGACATGCAAAAGTTTTTGCGAAAGGAATCTGTGACCTGGTCACACTGAACATTAAGGAAACATCAGAGTAGATCGAAAGTTTGTGATTTTCTACAGACGACATGCTTTGTGTTTGTGTGGAATAGCAGAGAAGAGAGGAAGGGAACAACCGGAGACCAGTAATTTAGCCAAAACTTTGTTCTTTTCTTCTTCTTGTTTGGGACGGCTTAAATGCCGGCTACAACAGCCAACTACAAACATCAAAAGCTGAAAGCCCAAAAATAAAGCAGTCAAGAAAACAGAGAACGAAAAAACAAATAAACCTAAGCCAGTGGTGGGTAGTGTGTGTGGGGGAGGGGGAGCTACCTCCCTCTTTGCAGAATGTCCACAATGCCATGGAAACGCCTAAAGCCAGAAATTTGTTAGAGCAAAACAAAAAAGAGGGGTGGTAATTAGCCCCGGACCCTCTAAGTAAATTCCACCTACGCCACTGACCGAACCGAAGGCGAAATGGCAAAAAGAATCGACAGCGAAGGGCAATGGAGATGTGTGGTAAACGGCGGGCAGGAGGTGACAAAGGAGAATGTTGAGGAGAAGGAGAAGGTGGCAATAAAAATTCAGAGCAAGGCGCAAAAACAAAACAGGAAGGACAGAGAGGGGGCAACAAAGTTATTAATGACCTGACGTCGCGCTGCTTTTATTTTGTATTTTTATGATGCTTCTTTTTTTTTTTGTTTTATTGTGGCAAAAAAAAAAAAAACAAAAAATAGAACCGTAAAACAGTAAACCCCAATTGGCAAAGAAGAGGAAAAAGAAACGCAAAAATAAAAACACCAAAAAACCGAATGCACACACACACATGTGGCGAAAAACAGAGCCATAAAGAATTATTTTAAAATCTTCTTAAGAACCCGTAATCCTGCAAGGCATGCGAACTGGCAGCCCCCTCTTTTAATAGCATCTTAAACGCCGCAAGAAAAAATATAAAAAAAATAAACTAGAAACAAGAGTACTTGATATCATTTTTAAAAATATTTATTATTGTATTTCCGTTTCCAAGCCCCCCAACACAGTTAAAGGGTTAAGCCAGAGGTGTGACCAAAATGCAAATAACAGTTAAAAATTTGATCAAGTTACGTGCATGCATGCATAGATAATTACTCACACAGCTATGCGTTGCATGTACATACATACATGCATACATATGTATATATACATACATACATCCATACACCGACTGACTCACACACACACAGATCCATAGAGATGCCATAAGACCCCTTTCTCCCGTTTCTCCACCCCACCAAAAACCCAACCAGGCAGCAAAACAAAAAAAAAAAAGAAGCCAAAAGAAGACAACAAAAACAGATAAAAAAAAAAGTAGAACCCGACCTAACCAAACCAGCGATAATAGAGCAATGTAAAAGGGCAAGAAGTGTGAGAGAGGGAGCGAGAGAGTGGGGCGGGGGGGAGAGCGAGATGGAAGCTGTATAACGGCAATGGCAATGCCAACAAATTAAAGTTACTAAAGCAAAAGGAAACGGCAATAACAACAAGAACAAGCTGTGAATTTTTCTTGGCATGGCATGGCATGGCATGGAAACGTGAGCCCGAAGAGATGGTGGCTGGTCTGAGGAGAAGGAGAAGGAGACGGAAAGAAAGAGAGGGAAGGCAAACGAGCAAGCGCGCGCAAAAAAGAAAAAGTAAGAGAATAAAAGAATCGCAGTCTCGCAGCAGCAGCAGAAAATGTGAGCACAAGAAGGGAAGAAAAACAGAAAGCAACTGATGATGATGATGAAGGAGGAGGGTGGGTGAGGGGTGAGGAGGAGAACCGCTCACACAAATTTAAAATGAATAAAAACCGGTTTGCCCGTATACAGTTCTTTTCTGTTCCACCTCTCCCGCTCTCCCTCTCTCTCCTTCTCTCTTTCACACTGTAGCTGTCTCTGTCCATCCTCCCCCTCGGCATCCCGCTTGCCATTCGCCTTCGCATCTTGCTTTGCATTTTGCCATTTTTGCATTTTTGCCTGCAAATTTTGTACAGGCGACCAAATCGTCACAGACGCTGTTTAAATATTTAAGTAAATCAATTTATTATATACATAATATACAAATATGAATATAACACTAAATAGAAATATGTATATGTATTTATGCATATTTTTATTTTTAATACATAAAAAAAAATGTTTTTATGTGCATTATACTATTTATAATATAATATTACAAAAATATCCATATACTACAGTATGTAGAAATTTATTGAATCCCGTTTTTAGCTTCTCACCTCCACCTGTACACCGTTTTCAAGTCTGCAAATCTACCCTGTTCTTTAATTATCTTAAGCTTTTACCTACATAAGCAGAAGCTTACGGATTTTCCAATTTTAATTGTAGAAAACAGCCAGAAGATTTTATCCTAGGGATCATTTATGAATAGATTTTTATTACAACCTCGGAAGATTTTCTTCCCTTAAACTATAATTTGTCTTTTTTTTTTTTTTTGTTTATTGTAGTTTAAGTCTGTTGAGGGTGTTACAGCATCTCGTTCTTTTAGTGAGGAATCTCTTGATTATAGCTAACCCATAGCTAACCCTCTTTAGGATTTGCAATAAATTGGGAGTCGAGAGATAGACGATCCATACGACCAAAGACGAGAACTTCGCTAATGATACGTTCGGCGAAGAGACGTTGATCTGGACGCATATGACGGAAATGGGCGGCCATACGTTTTCCGATTAGGTCACACTCGTTATCGCTATCTCTATCTGTGTCACGATTCCGATTTTTATCGGGAGAAAGCTCCTCCTTTGTATGTGGGCGCTTAACGGCCACCTTGCTCTCATCATAATCGCTGTCATTGCTGTTGCGACGGCGCCGGTTATTCCGGGTAATTCCTGAAGATTTATCCATTTCACGAGATCGAGAAACAGAATTATTACTATAGGAATTCGTCTCGATTTTGGCCGGTAGCAGCGAGTCTTGGAAATCGTTGTTCAACTTGAGATCCGATGTAAGGGGCATGTCTACTGGTTCGGGTTCAAGATTAGGATCCGGATCTGCTACGGTCTCCAGATAGGATTCATGTTCCGGATCGCCGTCGCTCAAACGCTCTATGCCACCGAGCACATCCTCCTCCTTGGGAAAGGACACTGCAAATAAATCGTCCTCCTAGAATATACAATAAAACATACAATATATTTAAGTAAAATATAAATAAAAAGTATATGTATAAAGAGTGTTTTAGGAGATTAGACTAACTTCGGTGTCGCTACCAATGTGATGGACAACAACCTGATGTTGGTCCAGGTCAGATGATGAGGATGATATCTCGGTGATTTCATTAAATCCCATGTTACCGGACGCATTTCTTCCCAAACTCTCCGCCTGACCAGCTTCGTATTCATCGGTGTTACTCTGATATTGCAGTGGCAACGGTTCCGGTTCCGGTTCCGGTTCTGGTTCCGCCGCCAATTCGTAATCTCTTCGGGCATAATGCAAATCACCCGTTTCCAATTCACATAGAAACTCAAGATCCTTAAAATACCATAGAGCTGGCACATATGTGGGTGCACTGGACAGGACTTTGCGCAATTCACGGCGATACGATGTCCGGAAATTATTAATCTTTCGCTTCAGCGTATGAATATTGGCATAACGATCAAACTGACGCATCAGCGTTAACAATCGGTCATACGACTCGTCTTTGAGCCGACGATTGCGATAGGCCTGGCTACGCACCAGCCAGAGTTCCGGCATGGAGCGGTACATCTGGAAGAATTGTCGCCAGAATGCAATGGACATTTGACTATGCTGCGACATGATAAGTTTGTGCCAACGAGCGAGCGACTGACCGGAATTCTCAATTTAAAATGTTAATCAAGCGACCGACGACCGACGACCGACGACCAACGACCGAATACTGTCGTACGACGGCCGAAGACTGTCGTACGACGACCGACAAGCGACGATTGTCGTACGACCAAGCACAGCTACATACATGTACAACGTGTCGTACGGCGGGTGAGCGACAACGCAACAACGGAATGACACACATCATACATGCATACATAGAAAACCAATACAAACGAACTCGAATCGTTTGAAAATAAAAAAAAGGGAAGAAACGTAAATAATTACAGTTTCCAAGCAAATCGATGCAGTTCTCCAACTTTCAATAGTTCTATCTGCCCATTATTGTAATTATTCGAATGTAGAATCGTATGAGTTTTATAAAATCTAGCTTTACTCACATTAATGCTGGTTTCATCGAAACTGTCATCCAGGCTCTCCGATTTGATGCGCGACGGCGATTGAATGTTGAGAACGGGCTTCAGAAAGTCCATAAGATGGAACCACCAGAGGCGCGGCTTATAGCTATTCTCGGAGGCATTTACCTTCTTGATCTCGCGTCGGTAGCAGCAACGCAACGAGTTTATTTTGCGTTTTACATCCTGCACGCAGGCTTCACCGTTGATCCGCTGCAGGATATTGAGGAGTTCCTTGTAGCCGGGCTCCTTCTTGTGCTTCGATAGGTAATCGGGACTGGTGCTGTCCCACAAGGCGGTGAAGTAGCGATAGCAGCTAATAAACTCATTCATTACCTTGGATTACATTAATTTTAGAATAGAATTTTACGTTCGTTAGTTAGGTTAAGGCAGATGCATCAAAAACGAAAATTGGGATACTTCGATTATAAATTAAATCGTATGAATTTAGCGATTTTTAATCCACAATCCATATTTTTAATTACATATGTATATATTTAATATTATTAACTAAAAAAAAAAACTTATGTACCTCACGTTCGTCGTACAAATTTGTGGGATCACCGGTCGCTCGCGACATTTTCAGTTCGATTGTCTGACGTTAAATGCTTGGCGCATGAAGGAAACGGCAATGCCTTCCAATTACATTTATTTCAAACGGTATGACACGGTATGAAGCGGTATGAAGCCGGTCTCATGCAAATATGTACAATATAGCGTGTGAGAGTACCTTGCCCATCGTTCTTCCTCTTGGCCCGGCCACCTTCATCTCGCCCCTCATCCGTTTTCCGTTTCATTTCGCTCTTGTTGCCGTCATTCTTTCTGCTTCTTTTATTTATTTATGTTTGTTATAAAATGTAGCTGCTGTCGCTGCAACGTTGCCGAACTTCACTTTGTTTCGAACATGTTGGCGCTGTTGCCGCTTTTACATAGGGGTGTGTGTGTGTGTGTGATGTCGTTTTTTTTCTTGTTTTTTTTTGCACTGAAAACTGGCAACGTGGCAAAACGGAGCGGTAGCTTAGGGGAAAAAAAAAATGTTGCAAGTCTTCCGCCGGCCGGTTGCACACAACAATAACAACAACACCCATTATGAGGAGGGGGCATCGAAAAGGGGAAAAGCGAAATGAACGACAGAGAGAACGAAAGAGAGAGAGGTAGAGAGACGTGAGAGAGTGCGGTGCCGGAGAGAGCGGAAGAAGAGGGCAAGGAAGAGGTAGCGATGGCAGACCTAATAATAACAAACAAGGCAAATCAGCACCAACAACAGCAAACGGACAACGGACAACGGACAATATTAATAGACACGAAACATTAGCGCAAAGTGCACTGCAAGAAACCATCACAATTTGCAATGCAAATCAAAGTTAATAAAAATACATTTTAAAAATTAAAAAAGGAAAAGAAGTCAAAACTCTATTAACTTGAAAGTTACAGAA
>JAEIIG010015916.1:0-26303 GCA_018904695.1 Drosophila parvula
ATAAAACCAAACATTGACTACTTTTAGACTTCATACCATGATATTTGGCAATGATCCGAAGTGTTCTTTTTCCTTGAAAATATTTTTCAGCACTTTGGTCACACTGTGCCTGGGAATATGGGGTCTGTTAATTCGCTTTGTCCATTTTAGGAGGAGCTTCATGCCGTTGCTGCTGCTAGCCTGCCATTGTCTCACATCTTCACCAAATAATTTTCATGCCTGTCCCCCTTACCCTTCTCTTAAGCCTACACCGAGAAGAAATAAATAAATAAATTATTATAGTAAATTTACAAGTTATTCAAAAATAGTTTGGGTACAACGAAAGGCAATAAAGTATTATATATCATCGAAAGGTAGCTGGTCATTTTTATAGAAGCTTTTAAATTACAAAAATAGTTAAAACTAACTTGGGTCTACGTTTATCTATTATACTATATTTTCTCTTACTGTACCTCAACCGTATTCGTAGCATCTTCATTTATTTTGTCAATTTCCATATCTATTTGCAGGCCTGTGCCCCGCGCTATGTGTTCCATACGATGACACCGGCCACGGCGTTCCGCATTGATCCCGTGGGCACCTGTTTCACCTCACGCGACTTTGAGCGCTTCCACGAGGTCTCCCCCTGCAGGACAAGTGAGTATCCGAGTATCCGTATACCAAACGATCAACAGAGATTATCCCCTTACTATACACCAGTCCCAATATATAATAATTTGAGACCCGATTCGGTGTGTAACCCGAGTGCCAGGGAATCCCTTGAAAAGCAAAATTCACAACTGTCAGTCACTCGCTGACGTCTCGAGTATCGAATAACCATAATTTGAGGGTGAAAGCAAGAAGTGTGAAAGAAGATCGATCAGAAGTCCGTTTTGCAAATCACTTATATTTTGTTTTTTTATTCAAAGGAAATTCTAAAGACTTAACTGAGGTGTAAATAAAAGATTTTCCATTAAAAGTCTTAATAGAATTGATCAAAGATTCAGCTAACTCTAAGTATATGTTTCTTTAGTGCCTAATTTGGGAAAATGAAGTTGTTTTTCTTGTTAATGATAGAAATACAGCTTCTATGGGGAATTCAGGGGGCAAAGCTTCCATTTGGATGTCAGGGACAACATGTTACAGAGATATAGATTCTCTTTCTCCCATCCAAAAAAACAGGCCAAGTGACTAATTATACGTCAGATCCGATCGTAAACCTTTGCAACCCCGAAAATCTCCACCCACCTGGTAACACATGAAAGATTAATGCGATCTGACAGGCGAAACAAATACCCAAGTATATAGTAGACCCGTGGAGAACCTGGAGAAGCACAAACAATCCTCCTGCAATATTCTAAAAATATTGAAATTCCTGTTCAACGTTGTAAAGTTTCCTGGCTGCATTTTGGCCTTTCTTTCTTTCTTTCTTGCTGACTCGCCTCCCCTGTTGTGCTTATACTTTGTTTTTACTTGATTGTTGTTGCCTTCGCGGGACAGCCTGCCAAAATTTTGTTGTTGTTTGGGTTAGTCATCACTTTATACCGACTATATCTAGGTCTATATAAATGGCCAAATGTGTATATGTGCAGGCACACATGTGGCATCGCCACCTCCGCCATCCGCCTCCTCCGCAAAGTTTCGATGAGGTGTGATTATTTTTAGCATTTTACACATACATATATATATGTACATATATCTTTCGGATCTGTAAGGCGCGGTATATAGGCATGCTTGTGTGTTTACGCATGAGTGTTCCTATATAGCGTCTATAGCATATGGCCATTAGTCGGGATTTTGACTCTTGAACTAGTTTATCAAACGGAAGAATTGCTTGTTCTGCTTTATAGTTTCTTGTTTTTCATTCTTTTCGACTTTTATGCTTTATTGCCATGCTTTTATGGCTGAAAATGTTGTTGCAAATGTAAAAGTTTGAATTTCATAGTAACATTCGATTTTAAAAGTATAAAACAAAGAAAAAATCGAATTTTAATCGATTAATATCAATGGTTTTCCATCTCCAAGAGGCGGCATAATTAGAGATAAAAAATAGGTACAAAATACAAGTAGAAATCGATTTATAATCGATTAATATCAATGCCTATCCATCTCCAAAAGGCAGCATAAAAAGAGATATAAAATAGGTACAAAAACCCAATTTTATTTAGCTTAAAATTCCGAAAACGTCGAACCTCAATTGATTATTAGAAATAAATTCCTTTGAAACTACTCCATGCCCTTTTGCATATTGACCCAGGAGCTCCCTTTTTAAGAGGCGATTGCTCAATCCATTCCAATACAATCCAACTGACCATATGGCCGGGCCAAGGGCAATTTATAGATTCAAAACACATTCGGATGTGTCGGTTGTCGGTCCAACTCGATTCCCATTGGTCTGGTTGTTGCGTTATTATTAATGCTGCCACTGCCGCCGCGGTGCAATGATTAGCAGCAAACATCGGGCAACATATCAGTGCGGCAGCAACTCATCCTGACAGTTGGCCCAGCACATTCCGACATCACTGAAAGCAATAAATACCAACTTAACGCACAAAATGCCAAACTAAATAGTTAAACGAAACAGCACACACACAAAAAAAAAAATACAACAATAAAAAAGGCCAGCAAAAGGGGTAAATCAAGGCAACAGAAGTACAAACGATTGTCGGGTGACCAAGCCAACTTCAATGCACTGACAAAATAAATTTAGACTTGGTATTTATGTTTTTTTATTATCAGAGAAGACTTCAAAATTGCTGTGGATTTGAAATAAATTTAATTTGTATTCAATAGTGTAGTACAAAATATTAGAACTATATTTTCAATGAATTAGGGAGCTAAAATATTAAAAATATACACATTCAGAACATTCAACATTTTTTACACCTCTCAAGGTATATTTCAATCAATAAAGAACTATTATCTTAAAAAGTAAACCCAAAATATTAAAGATATATCGGTTAGCCAAATCAAAAAGATCGCTCTCCCATTTTCGATAATAATCAATCGATAAAATGTAATGAAACCGATATTAAGTCCCTAAAAGTGGATAATTATTTTCTCTTTCTGTAAGGCAAAGGCCGGGAAAAGAAGCCGGCGCAGAGCTGAGTTCTCTGCGTCCCTTGGCCCCCTTGCTAAAAACTAATTGTAATTCAAGACGGGGCGATTTTATTATGGGAATTACTACAACTGCGAAGACAATGCCTTGGGTATGCTCACGTACATACATGCGAGGAGCTCTACCTGTACTTACCTGTGTGCAAGTCGTCGAAAAAAGTTGACTTATGCGATTGCCGCTGGCAACAGCCAACAGCCACAGGCAACATGTCTCTTCGCTCAAATTGAAACACTTCGAGACAAATTGTTATCGTTTAATTTGATCAAACGCACGATCTGCTGTTGATTTCTCTGTTTTGCCTCCATCCAAGTCGCTGTCGCTGTCTCAGTCTCAGTCGCTGCGGTTTCCCTTCAGAGCCTGCGACATAAAGCTGTTTTTGTCGCTGGCAACACCCTATTCCTGGCAAGGAGTGTATCATCTTTCGGCATGCCCTGGGTAGATATTCAGTTATGATCCTTAAATATTATTATAATAAATGTGGCTTAGCAGTATAGACTTGGATTTGCCTGTGGAAATTATAATTATATAAAAAAAAAAAGTTATAAAGAAAATATATATTTATATTCGATATATGCTATTATCAGTCAGTATGGTTAAGACTTTAAATTTTAATTAATGGAATCAAATTGTTTAATTAAGTTACAGTTTTTATAAGTTGGAAGATGTTAAAGAAAAATAGAGAAACAAGAAGGCCACCCGGGGGCGCCAAGTTTTATTAAAAAGTATTCGGTTATAATTTCCTAAAAACTTATACTATATTATTTCTGCATCATTTTTTTAGATATTTACCATGAACACTATTTATTTGGGTTCAGTCTTTCAATTACCTTATCAATTAGCTTATTTAGAGTATCTTTGACTTCGATATTTTTTGTTCTCCACATTTTGTGGGTCTTTTCTGCTGAAGTTACGTGATTTCGTATTTGGTAGCAAGGCAACATTCGCCAGACACTTTGCCGGACAAACAAACAAACAAACAAAAGGCGGGGCCAACAACAAAAGGATGTGTGGATGTGAATGCTTGTGCGGATGCTTCTTTTTCTCTGGTTTTTTATTATTTTTTTTTTTTGCTGTCTCCACTTTGGGCCTCGTCTTGATCTTTTTGTTTGCCGCTCGGACTCGGACTCGGACCCGGCCTGGGCATGCCTTTTGTTGTTGTGCTTTCATTTCAATGTCCATCGCCTGGCAGCTCGCTTGGCAGGCGAGAGGATCTGGCCCCAAAGGCGCGCTCTAATCCTTTTAAGTTGCTTGCGCTGGACTCCATCTCCACCTCCATCGTCCAGTGTCTCGCAAATAGCAGCGCAATTTATTGCATTGCATCGGTAATTATTTGCAATTTATTGTCCCACACACTGCTCCCCTTTTGGATCGGGATACCGATCGCTGCGACCGTTTATGATGGCATCGGAAATCGGAGTTCTCTAGTCGCTGTCGGAGTCGCACAATGTGCCTAAATGGTCAACTGTGACTGACAGTGACTGACTGGGGACGTCCTCGTCCCTCTTTTTGCCCAATCACTCACTTATGCTATGCATTTCCATCTCTCTTCTCTCGTTTTGCAGACTACTGGGGTTATCATCGACAGGGCTCGTGTCAGGCGGGATTCAGTGCAGCGATCAATGCGGTAAGTATTCACTGGTTACACTCATGGATACTCTATTGAGTATGTACTGTACTTATATAATATTTGGGGTGACACAGGACCTGTTGTTTTAGTTAGAATAATATGCATTTTGCATAAATATCGATAAAATTGATGTAATTTATCGAATTAATTAAGACTTATAAATATTTCCCAGATTCAATGATTTAACTGTACGTTTTGTTTTGATATTCTGCTCTCAAGTGGCTTTAAAAATATAATATCCAAAGAATATTTAATTGTTTTACTTTAATTGCAAGAATTTCTTTATATATTGATGCTAAAAACGATTATTTGATAACTTTTTCGATATACAATTTGTATTTTCATTTATTTTGAGTATAAACTCAGACCAGAGCATGTCAGCTTCGCCTATAGCCAAGCTTCCGATGACTGAAAAAGCCGAACCCAGTCTCTAGACTCCTCCTCAGCCATTCCCTTCTTTTTTTTTGGGTTTCATTGAGTTATTATATGCAGGGAATCATTTGGTAGACGGGCGGACGGATGGACGTGGGCACGTTTAGTTGGCACCTCGTTGGGATCGTGGCATAACATTTGCATTCACAATTGCATCTGCATCACCAGCTCCATCTCCATACACATCCAGCATTCGATTCGCCCATTATTTATATAGGTATATATGTATATTGGTAACCTCTTTTTTCTTCTGTTCTGTTGTAGAATGGCTCGCGTCTGTTCGTTGGCGCACCTGGCAGTTGGTACTGGCAAGGTAAGTGCACGTTTTTCCCACATGTACCGTGTACCGTTGTTCTACTTCTATTCCACCAACGTGTGTTACCTTTTTTTTTTACCTTATTTATTTGATTTATTTTTTTTTTTATCGTCGCAAGACGAGAGTTACTTTTACTGTATGTATTTTTTGAATTGCCGCTCCTTCAACTTAGTAGTATATCTCATGCCAACTCCGCAAGGAGTCTGACATTTTTTCCAAATTTACTATTTAGTCATAGCTAAATTAGATCATTAAGTACTAGAAATCGTTGAACCTAGATCCTTGAATACACAGCCACGAACACACACACAAATACACACACACACACTCCCTGTTAACTGGTTTGAAATTTGTATTTCGTTATCCCCTTCCGTTTATCATCTATAATATAGCACTGTCCCGGTCCTCGTCCTCGTCCTTACACTAGCTAGTTTCTAGTAGTTCCCGATAAATCGATTGAATTTTGATTGCCTTCCTTCCGATGTACAAATATCAGAAATTGATTGCATTTAAATTAATGTATCTCCCTGTACCTACCGTAGTCTATCCTACTTTTTGTGTGTTCTTAATTTTTTGTCTCCTTTGGAGAGTCCGTAACCTAAAGTAATTTACACGATAATTTAATATGGGATCCTAGTTTAATCCCCCATCGTTCCTTACCCCCAAGTCTCTAACACTCGGTCCTTAGACCTAAGAGGGCTCTATCATCCAATATCAGCAAAATATATTATGTAGTAGATGGAATGCCCTTTGGAGTCGTAGATTAAGAAATAATGTGATGTATTTAGTGCATGTCGCATTGTACCGTCGTCCCTAGGCGTAGATTGTACCGAATCTTACATTCTGGTAAATTTAAGTCAAGTCAAGTCTATTACGATTGTGAAATTGTCGCAGATGTTGTAGTATTTTTCCTGTTTTTTAAGAATCGAAACAAAAACTGTGCATTTCATTGGGTTTTATTATTAATATTATACAAATATTATTCTACAGACACAATTTTGTAAATTTATTTGCAAAATACGAATTTATTTCGTAGACTACTAAGTCTTTGGACTTAGTAGTAGTTTTCGTTGGTTTTGTATGCAACAATCGATTTGCGTCCATCTCTAGTACCCTGGTTAAGTGCACAGTTATTGTTATCGAACGAGTAGTGTTGCCTAAGTATCGTATATATCGTTTCATATTTATTATTTATTATATATATTATATTGTGTTGTCGAGTTGTTTAACCCCCATTTGGCCTAATACCCATGTGTCGCACTGTTTGCTGTACCGCCGCTGTCCAGGAAGCTAACGATATTGTACCGTGTGCGATATTGTACCGCCTGGTACCTGTGTGGCACCAAAAAAAAAAAACAAAAAAACAAAATTGAAACCGCAACTCGACAGCAAGGAGTTAGCAGCAGTATAACCTTACATCGTAATCGTAATTATTGTAAAACCTATATGTAATTTATACCATTTAACAACCCAAAAAACTGAAGTAAGCTGCATTTATTGTACCGATTGTACGATTTCTACTATAACTGTAATCGGAAATCTGTAATCTGTAATTGTAACCGTACCTGTACCTGTACCGTATAACGCGTCATGTTTTTCTGATTAATCTGATGTTCTCTCTTTCTCTTTATATTTTTTGCTCCTCGTTCCACCTCTGGCTCACTACACTCTCAATCAATCCTTTCGTATCGGGGCAAAATGCATGCGATTTGAAAATGTGCAAAATATGCATTCTGTACCGATTCCCAAATCCGAACCGCACCATTCGATCACAAAAAAAAAAAACCTGAAACCGAATCCAATACCATATATCCAAATCCGAATTCCCTACAACTTATGTTACTCTTAAAAAAAAAACAAAACCCTGGTTTACTAAAAATAAAAATAAAAACCATAAAAAGGACAAACCTACTCAATACCGCCCGATGCCGAGTTTCCATTTAAGCCGCCTTTGTATCAGCCCTTCGGCACTGGAGGTAATAATAATTAAAACAACAACAAAAATAAGAAATAAATAAATAAAACAGAATAGTAACTACGCTTTTCACCACACTTGCCACTGCTTCTCAAAACTCAAAACTCAACCGAAACTGTACCTACGAACATTAACGCAGCTCAAAAAGTACCTAAGCATACACCGCACCTACATACATACATCCATAATATCCACTCAAGCGAGAGGGCCTCCCATTAACGGTGTCTGATCATGATCATCCAATAAAAATTATATATCATCCAAAATCATCATTAAAAAAAAAAAGAAGACGTACTTGACTTCCCTCCCATCGAAAATAAAGCAAACTTTATAGATTTGTTTCGATGGGTCCCTGCAGGAAGATCGCTTTTTAATAGCTTCGCTTAAGACAATACTTTTAATGTTCTGCCAGTGGCTGTTGCATAAGCTTTTGTCCATTTGTATTTTTTTTTTTTTGGGAGAGATTAGATGAAAGAAAAAATATTATATATAATGATAAGTGTATATATTTAATAATAATAATGAGCTAGAGTTTTTTCTTTCATCTGATCGGGGTTTCTCTACTTATATGAGGGGCTGGCTTAGACGAAGGACTCACGGAACGGCAGAGAAGGATCTAAAGGTGTAACTCAGATACTAGTTCTATTTGTAGAACGTTCGATTTGGTGGCCTTCAACATGTTTGATCATGTCATGTAAGAATATAATAGAACGCCGTGATTTGAGGATTTGATATATAATATAATGTACTTTTTAAGTATGTAAAGCTATTTTTCTCAATTTATATTTCAGCTTTATCTAAACAAGTTTTAGGTACAGTTCAACTGCATTAAAAAAAGGTCAGAATTTTGAAGTTTTTTAAAGAGAAGGGGAATATCCAACATTCTCTAAAAAGATCTAAAGATATATATCTTACAAAAAAAGATAATGCCCAGCCTATATTATGTACATACTTTGTAAATATGTTTAAAAAAAGGGTTCAATATTTTGAAATAAGTAAAATATATTTATATCTCCCTTTCTCTTGCTGTCTCTCTACCTCTTTCTCTCTCCCTCTCTGTCTCTCTCTGCCTGACTTTACTCCATTCCTCTGAGTCCCATCTCCCCTCTAGCTATATACGCGGATATGTGCTTGGAGCCAAGCATGCTTAACCCTTAGCTGTATCGGTACTAACTTTGGGAATGGCAAGGCATTATTAACTCTATCTAATCTAAGCATGTAGCATGGTATAGTAGTGCCCCCGTAATCGGGGAAGTAACCCATCCAAATGTAGCCTAGTATCTTGTGGTAATTGTCGTTGTTGTGGCCTCCCTGGCTGGGAGTATGTAGTTAGCGTTCCATGTGCCCATCTTACCATCTCACCGTTGATTATGCTGTCGTTGTCGTGTTGTCCAGCATGTCCAATAGCGATTAAGCTCCATGCCACAGCGGCGCTCAAAGGATAACCACTGACAGCACCAGGATAAACATGTCCTTGCTTAATTGTTTTATTAGCTGATCTTGTGCTATTATTTTGACCGCCGCTGTGGCGGCCAAGAACTCACCCCATTATGATCGTTCATCCGGGGAGAAATCCCAACGGAGGTGTTATCCACCAGCCAAACCTTAAAGAGTGTTGTCCCAACCTTTATCCCTTTTCACAAACAATCTCAACAGGTCAGGCCAGCTCTCATGATGTTACCAAGCCGGAGAATCAGGTGTTCTCCACCTCGGAGAGCTCGTCGGCCAATGATGACTCCTATTTGGGTTACTCCATGATAACCGGCGACTTCAATGGCGATCGCAGCGAGGATGTGGCCATTGGTATGCCGCGTGGCGCCAATCTGGTGGGCAGGATCGTTGTCAATAGCTGGAACATGGCGAATATCTTCAATATTACCGGCCGTCAAATTGGCGAGTATTTCGGCTACTCCCTGGCCACCAGCGATGTGGATGGCGATGGCCTGGACGATCTGATCATTGGTGCGCCCATGTATACCGATCCCGACAATGTTGAGGGCAAGTACGATGTGGGCAGAGTCTATATCCTGCTGCAGGGTGGCCAGACCGAGGACAGGCGCTGGACAACCGAGCACATCCGTGATGGCTTCCACAGCAAGGGACGCTTCGGTTTGGCTCTGACCACTTTGGGGGATGTGAACGGTGATGGGTACGGTGACTTTGCCGTGGGCGCACCCTACGACGGACCCGAGGGCAGAGGCGTGGTCTATATCTTCCATGGATCCCGCAATGGTCCGCTGCCCAAGCCCTCGCAGGTGATCAAGTCAGAGCAGATTGTCGAGGGAGCACCCTATCCGCGCACCTTTGGCTTTGCTCTGTCCGGCGGCGTCGACATGGACGGCAACACGTATCCGGATCTGGCGGTGGGTGCCTATACCTCCGACCAGGTATTCATCTTCAAGTCGCGGCCAGTGGCCGCTGTAAATGCGGAGACCAGCTTTGCCTCGAACTCGAAGCTGATCAGCCTGGATGACAGGAGCTGTCAGTTGCAGCGGGATCAGAAACAGGTGCCATGCATGCTGTTGTCCACCTGCTGGAGCTACACGGGTCGCTACCTGCCCGAGCAGCTGGACTTTGATGTATCCTGGCTGCTGGACGCCAAGAAGCTGCCCAATCCGCGCATGTTCTTCCTTCGTGACGAGGGCAAGAACATTCGGAATCAGACCATTCGCTTGAACTATGGCCAAAAGTACTGTCTTAATGAGACGGTGTATTTGATGGACAAGGTGCAGGACAAGCTGACGCCCTTGGAGGTGGAGGCACGGTATAATCTGCGCAGCAATCGGCCCATGGACCCGATCGTCCGACGCAGAAGGAGCACTCTGGAGCCGGTCATTGATCAGAATCGAGAGATTGTGCTGCGGGATGCCATCAATATCCAAAAGAACTGTGGCCCCGATAATATCTGTGAGCCGGATCTCAAGCTGGATGTCAAGTGAGTAGTCCGCCAGTGTTCCCTAAGATTCGCCCAAGATGGATTCCCTAACTAAGTCTCTATTTTTCTTCAATCAGAACCGTGGACAAGTATCTGTTTGGCTCACCCGAGCCCCTGGTCATCGAAGTTCTGATTTCGAACAACAACGAGGATGCCTTCGAGGCTGCCTTCTATATGCTTACGCCGCCGGATCTGCAGTTCCGGAAGCTGCAGCAGCTGGGCGAGAAGAAGGATACGCCCATCACCTGCTCGCCGCCCACGCCGGCCAACAATCACACGCTCAAGTGCGACATTGGCAATCCCCTGGAGTCGGGAAAGATTGTGAGTAGCCTCAGCAGGAGGAGCAGCAGGAGGAGGAGGATTCTAAGTGCTCATTAATTGATCCCCTTTTATCCCTTAGGCCCACTTCAAGATCAGCCTGGTGCCGGAGGAGAAGTACGGCAGCTCGTCCAGCTATGAATTCTATTGGGAGGCCAACTCCACCAACCTGGAAAAGGAGGGCTCCGATTTCGACAACAAGATCCGGCGTAGTGTCGGCATTTGGGTGGACACTGACCTGGACATCAAGGGCACCTCCCTGCCCGACTATCAGCTTTACAAGGCCGATGACTATACGACCCTGGATAATGCCACCAAGGAGGACGACATTGGACCCCAGGTGGTGCACATCTATGAGATACGCAACAATCGTCCCTCAATCATCGAGGAGGCGGAGGTTCGCATCCATCTGCCCTACGAGACCATTGTGGGCGATCCCCTCATGTATCTCCTGAATCAGCCAGAGACCGGGGGCAAGATCCAATGTGACGAGGTGCTGGTCAACGAGAATAATCTAAAACTGGACGAGAAGCTGGCGAGAAAGTCCTATCTGCAGGCGCAGGGCGCCATCTCGAATTCAGCTGTGGCAGCAGGACAATCCGCCTCCTCGGCCTCCGCCTCCTCGGGAGCTGTCGGTGGAACTGAAGGCGGTGGTCACCTGGAGATATCCCAGGGCGGTGGCGGTAGTTCAGGTCAGGCCGTTTTGGTTAGCAGAACGGAGGCCAAGAACCAGCTGACACCCAAGCAGCTGGCGGTACTGAAGCACGAGGACACCTTGGAGGTGCCCGGCGATGCTTCATTTGTCCATCGCGATCGCGCCACCCAGGCGGCGGTCCAGGAGCCGCGCATCAACCAGTCCAGCTACACCACCTTCTCCACCAGCAGCTCATCTAGCGGTGGCTCACCCTCCGCCCAGCTACGTGGTCACAGCACTCAGGGTCACATCCAGATGGCCGGACCCTCACAGCAGTCCAGCAGCTCCAGCAACTATCGCTCCTGGCCGCATAATCAGCAGCATCAGCAGATCCTTCTAGCCGGAGCGGGTTCAGGTGGATCGGGAGGAGCATCTGCCGGCGGAGCATCTACCTTCAATGACAAGTCACAGTTTGGCGGACGAGCGGGCAACTTCCATGCCGGCACCCTTGATCTGGGCACCCTGGGCAATCGGGGCAATGTGGACAACGAGCTGTATCAGCGCAGTCAGAGTGGTCACTACCAGAGCCCCGGCCAGAATGTGGGCCAGACCCAGGGACAGTTCCGGGTGCATAGCCAGGGACTAGGACAGCCAGGACAGTACCAGGGACAAAACCAAGGACAGTTCCAGGGCCCTAGCCAATCCTACCAGGGACAGACGCAGTTCAGCAGTGCTCCCGGTGGCTATCAGACCCACCATGTCACCTATTCCTCCGGCGGCAGCAAGCCCTACTATGGCCGGGAGAATGAGGATTACTACGACGAGGAAAATGTCCAGCAAGCCACGCCCTCTGCCACGGGCCACTGGAGCAGCAGCTCGAGCTCGAGCTCCTCGCAGCGTCGTCTCCGCCGGACGCCGGCAAAGGACGATGACGAGGAGCAGCCCCGCCAGATCGATCTGAATTCGCCGTGCAAGTCGGCCAAGTGCAAGACCATCCGGTGCGTGGTCAGCAATCTAGGAACAGAGGACGGCGACGCCGCCTTTGTGGCGATCCGGGCGCGCATGGTGGCCAAGACAATGGAAAAGCTGGCCTCGAACGTCCCACTGAACGTGTCCACGCTGGCGGTGGCCAATGTCACCCTGCTGCCGTTTATCGGGCCGCCCAAGGATCCCATCGAGAAGACGCACGAGATCTTCTACAAGGCGGAGCCGGAACCGCTGCAGATACCCGATGTGGTGCCCCTGTGGGTGGTCGTCCTGGCAGCCTGTGTTGGTGCTCTCATCTTCCTGCTGCTCGTCTTGATGCTGTACAAGGTGAGCTAATTTATCTCATACAAGAACCGTTTAAAACTGTTATACATATGTATGTACTTTGGATCTAAAACTTTTTGCTCTTCTACAGTGCGGCTTCTTCAATCGCAACCGACCAACGGATCATTCGCAGGAGCGACAGCCACTGCGAAATGGCTACCATGGCGACGAGCATCTGTAGATCTGTCCAAACAGGAAAAAAGAAGAAACGCAGCGAAAATAGCAACAAAAAATAACACGAAAAGCCACGAAATAAGTACTTCTAACATCGCACTAAACCAAAATGTACTAAAAAGCAAAAGGGCGTACTAAAACGGGAGCTACAAGTTGGGTTCCAAACCGAAGCGATGGTACAAGCCGTGTTATACGAAAATAGATCAGTTATCCGGCGGATAAATCCTTGGAAAATCGAGGCGAAATTATAAGAAAACACATTTAAACTTGCCTAGTCACGATATGAAGAACTCTCTTATCCTGCGTAAAGGTTTTTTTCTACTCGATTGAATAATGTTAATTTCTTTGTAATTATTTTTTATTTCGAGGAGAGTTCAGCAAGTGCTATTATTAAGCCCTTACTAAAAAAAAACAAGGAACCAAGAAAAAGGAGAAGCCTAAGCTAAGTGTGTGTGAATGATTCAAGTGTGTGCGACTGACTTAATGTATATGTATGTGTGCGTGAGCAAATGTGAGTGATAGCCAAGAAAGAAAAAAAGTTAAAAACGGAAATATCAGAATCAGAGACGAAGAAACGATTTAAGGCCTAGAATTCAAGTCTCGCTAGCCTGCCGCGCTGTCAAGTTGGTCCTTCAAAAGTACTGCCATGCCCCCTTTTCTTAGGCAACTGCAGAGGCGGGGAGGCGGAAAAGCAGAGGTGCTACTCAAACGTGTTTTTTTTTTTTATTTTTTTGTTTAAAATCTATTATCAAGTTTCTTGAGCATTTTGTTGGCGTTTTCAAAAATAATTAAGAAAACCTTGTTATGTGGAAAATCGTTTGCCAAAACTTAAAGTTCGCCGGTTGAAAAAGAAGAAAGTTACAACGCCAAAATGTGTTGAAAATGCAAAAAAAAAAATTAATAAGAAAACAAAACAACAAATTATTGGATTAATCTATGTAATTATATACTTGTAACTCTTTGTGTATATACTAAAAAAAAAAAACAAGAAACGACGACGAGATGAGGACAGTTAAATCGTTTTATTTAAATTTATAATGCATTTATTTCCAAACTACAATGGGAGAAGCGCTGACCGACTTCTTGCAGTGTACTCTTGAAATAAACCCCTTATACTAAACCTTAGTTTCGCCCCTCCCCCTGCTCACAGTTTAGTTTAGTTCAATTATACGCTAATGTTTAATTTATTAACTGTACTTATTACTGATTGCCCCCCACTTTCCCACAACTTTTTTTTTTTGCTAATTTCTGTATTACATTTAATGATTTACAATAAAAACATATGAATAAAAATGACGGTCGAGTTGTGTAAAATTAAAGAAAAGCATAAAGGTTTTTTATTTGTGATTATTATGAAATGGGTTTGAAAAAACTTGGGAATTTCCAGTGAAATGTCTTCTTTTCCAAACTGGTGGTTAAACTTTTTTAACTGAATACCGAGTGAGTGGTATGTCTTGTTCCTGCAATATATTTAAAAACTAACATCTAACTATTGTCTTTTTTAATTTGGAAATTAGCTACCAATGTTTACCACCATGTATATAACAGCTTATAACAGTTGACATAGCAGTTTTCCCGCTGTCATATTCGCTAAGCTGAAAATGGTCACACTGCAGCACAGGCCGAATTTAAATTTGAAAAGGGACCAGAGCGGAGCACCAACAGTCGTTCTCTTCTCTTCGTTTTCTCCGTTTCCGTGCAATTGCGCCGCTTGCGTTCTTTTCGAATTCACAAAAAAAAAAAACACATTGATGATCGCCGCGCATTAATGTCACGATATGCTGTTTACTTACATGTAACATAACACACGAATTAAGTTTAACATATGTTAAACACAACTCTATTCTCAAACCAATTTTTCATTGAGTCGGCGAACATAGCGGTTTTCTGCTGCTACTGTTTTTGTTGCTGTCGCTGAGCGCGTAAATCCAAGCCGAATTCGCGCGTACCTGTGTGTGTGTTTCTTTTTTTTAGAGTGCTAAATAAAAATAAATGTATTAGTTGTGGCGCCTCGAAAAAAAAAACGCTAACGAGCCATGAATTAGCGCGATGCTATAAACAAGAAAGGTAAAAACCAGCGGTTTTCTTTTTCTGCTGTTCAAGAATTTCCACACTCACGAGTGTGTGTGTGTGTGTGTGTGCGTTGGAAAGGGAAGGAGCGAAAATATGGAGCGAGTACACCTAAGCGCACTTTTTTTTATAACCATTCGTACATACATACATATGTACATTTAAGGTGGAAAAGTGTCCCAGTGTTTGTGAATATGCGAGTGTGTGTGTGTATGAAATGCCGGCAGAACCGGTTCAGCAAGTGGCCAAAGCAAAAACAAAAAAAAAAACAGAAATGAAAGGAAAACAATAAAAAAAACTCGGCTTGAGATCAAGAGAATAGGTATTCGTCCCCACGTCGATCGGGATCACGATCGGGAAAATATTTGTCGCCTCATTGCGACTAATGGTGGGCAAACACCATTTGTTTGCTCAAACGTTTTTCCAAAATATCTATACATCGTGGAAATTCGTTACCTCACTGAATTCCGGGTTGAGAATTCGTCACCTCTTGGGACTAACCCGTCAGTGTTATTTACAAATTTCTTATTCGAATAAATGCATTCATTTGGAAATTTAGCGAGAGTTCAGTTCAAGCATTTTTGAAGAATCATTTAAAATGGTTTTTGGGAATTTTCCTTCCCTCTTATAACAAGGAATTGCTATAAAAATTGCAAAACGTGCCATATACTCGAACATTTTTCATGGCTTGCTTGGCAAATTTCCAGCAAACCCAGAAAAATACCGTTTATATAAGAATATGCACGATCGATAAAGATCGTGAATTGATGTCGTGCAAACAAACGCATAAACGAACGATGCTCCCTCGCGCTCTCTCTCTCACCCTCCCTCCCACCTACTGCACTCTTTCCCTCGCCATGCCAGCTTCTTTTACTTGGCATTCTTCTTTCCCACCGCTTCCCACTGCAATGCGGCTGCGTGTGTGTGTGTTGTTGTTGCGCCTGCGTGTCAATTCCTTTATTTTGGTTTCCGAAAATTCCCATAATTAATGCGTAACAACGTTGTTGTCGTTTTTGGCGTGGGCAGAGGCAGAGGGAGAGGAATAGTGCAGCACACCAAGTATGTACCAAAAACAACAACAGATTGCAATTCACCAAAGATAAGGCGATGACATTGAAATCACAATATTATAACCTTGATCTACATATGCAGTTACATACATACACATATGAATGTACATATGTATGTATATGTCGGTATGAATACGTAATGAAGGAATATTCAATAAATCTTTTTAATGATACCTTGCATCTTGACTTTTCCATAGAATTTATTCATTATTAGAATGTGTAATGATGTTAAAATATTTTTGTGGTGATTCTCCACAAGTATCTTGTGTACTTTTTCCCTGTTTCGGTCTCGTTTTGCCTAAATTCCTTCTTTCTTCCTTCGCTTCTTTATGTTTTGTGCCGCTTCTTCCTCCTCTTTTGGTTACCGCTATGTTGAGCATGTGCAAGTGGTCCCCGCTGTTTTAGTATGCTTAATACATACAAACACACACACATACATATGTATGTAGATAATATGTATTCCTTTCCATTTGCGTATTGTACCGCTCACGCACAAATTAATTGTGCTGACTAAGATCCCCAAAATCCCCCTATTTTCAACATTTTCCACCTCTACCGCCCGCATATGCCACTTTTCCATTGTTACGCATTTTTTTTGTTGCAGCTTTTGCATTAAAGAATACAACAAAAAGAAAACCCCTCGAAAAGCTAACCTTAACCGCACCTTTTTCCGTTAAACGTTTTACGGTTTATATACGGTTTCAACTTAACGCTTGAGTGGCTAGCACACGGTAGCCAGACAGAGATAGAGATGGATTACGTACAACTATGATCAGCAAATAAATAATATTTAAAAATGTTTGATGAAATAAACATTCCAAATAAGTCAATTAAATTTGATTGATTTTACCAAAAAGGTTATAATTATTATTAATGTTTTCTCTTGCTTGTGTTTAATGTCACCTATTTATTTGAACAATATTGTCCACAATTTGAACAACACAATAGCTTTAGTATGTTCTTGCCAAGCTCAATTAATTACACTTTCATGTTTGGAGTGTATTTGTTCCCTTGAAAGCAATGTTGCATAAGCAAACATTTTCTGCAGCGCTTGCAGCTCTCAATTTGTTAACTTTTTAGTAGTGACTTCTACTGACTAGTCGCCGACAAATTGTTGACACATTTTAACAACTGATTGTGTGTGCTTCGAGGATTGTTGCGGCTCGGGGGGCTCTGAGGTAGCGACAAGGTTATCAGTTAATCAGAAGAAAAAAAATGTAACTCAAATGAAAATTAAAAAATTGCTTCTCTTACCTATGACATAAATTGGAGGGCGAAAATATTGCATTCCCATATGAGTCACTTGATAGCTTTTTGTATATTAAAAAATAATACAAGAGCTGAACTAAATCAGATAAAAAAGCATACTATTATTCATTAACAATCTTCATAATTTGTGAAAGCAAAATAAGGTCATATTTATTAGCTACAAAGGGTTGCATTGAAGATCGATTGCATCGCGATACAACTCTAGCTTCGGTACGTCATCATCCGTTAGTTTCCGCTCACTGTCATACTAAAAATCCCAATGGGATCCGCTTCAAAGCCGGTCAATAGAAACGGCAATCATTGAGTTACCTTTGCCGTTGCCCGCAATCAACACTTTTGATACGAGTAATACAAGCAACGTGTTCGTCGCGCCATTAGCTCAAATTAAATGTCAATAGGCACAGCAGCGGACAAAAAACAGCGATACTAAAAAAAAAAAGAAACAAAAAAAAAGAGTAGTAAATCAGGGCAACAAGCATTCGACAGGTGCGCTAATCGCTGTCAAAATATGCCACACTCAATTACCCCCCCAAAGTCAAATTGATTTTCTAATTCCCTGTATTATTTCGTACAGCCTAATAGCTGTCAAAATTGTCAACACAAAATATAAAATGGTCGGTAAAGATATCAATAGCGAGTCGAAGTAAATATGCCCTTGCTGTTTTGATAAATATAAAAGTGTCTGGTAAAGAAAGTCTTATATAGATCTTTGAAAATTAAGGCTTTTATCAATAAAAATATAGAGTTTATTGATACTTCGGATACAGAACTTGATCTGCATATACATTTTCATATTTTTTCTTATGAGTTGTAAGCAAATAAATCCCCTAAAACGCACAATAAATATTTATAGATCTTTTGCCAACTTCTTTCCTTTTCTCACTTTAAAAATATACATTTCTATTAGATTTTCTTATGCCATATCATTATATAGGGACAGCTAATAATTGTTTAGTGCCTGTCAAAATTGGTCAGCATATTTATTGGCTCCCCCCTCTATCTGTTTCTTTTCTGTTTTTGTTATCTTCTGAGATTTATAAGGTCTGTTTGTGATTTATGCGCGGCATGTTCAAATATGGTAACCCGCACTGGAAAGGAAATATGTGCGAGGGGAAAACGGGAAGCGGATTTTGCTGTAAAGCCATGTCTCTTTTTTTGGTCTCACAAAGAAACCCGATTACCACTTGTGGGGGGAGAAAAGCGGAAATATTAAGTTGAAAATTATTACAATGAATACCAATAACGACAGAGAATGTCTTCATTCAATTTTGGAAAGAATTATTGCTTCATTATTTGTGTGAAAAGGTACATGAAGGAAGGGGTCTAATTATAGACATGTTTCTTGAATTTATTGTGATATTTTAGGGCTTCATAAAAAAGGGGGGAAAATATATAATTTTCTATTTACAACTTGTATCTTCTTCGAACTCGAAATGTAGGTAAACAAAATCCTCTGACTTGCAATTATATTCACAATATTTGTGACATCTTATCAGATTGCTCTCAAGACAGTTTATCTCACCGCCTTTTAAGATGATTTCCAAACAATTCCATCCCCCATTTTCATCGAACTGCGACTTAAGATTAAATTGCGCTTCGCACAAGAATTTGTATAATAAGATAGGCTGCAGAATCCACCCCAAACTAAATGACGCATCAGCAAGCTTGTTTAGATACTGCGCTTCTGGGATAACTGGGCTTCGGTTTCAGTTTCCGTCCACTTCAGAATCACCCCCCTTAAAGCTCATCTCATTGAATTCAGCATATTAAGCATAAATCAGAAATCAAAGCGATTGCAACTTGATACCGCCCGATGAAGGCGGTCTCTGTTTTTGGGACTTGTATTACTGCTGCAAGTGCAGCTTATATATATATTATATATATATCTCCATATGTCTGACGATTTGTTATTGTTTCGCAACAGTCGCAAAGGTTCTTTGAACTGGCAGGGCGACCCATTAAACTAGAGAATAAAAATATGTAACTCAATTGGGCAGCAAAAAGGGCAAGCAAAATATGCTCAGAGAACATGATGACTAACAGAGATTTAACCCTTTATGAAAACATAAAATGCGACTTGTAAAGTCGGAAATTTAAACATTAAGCCGAAGCTGAATCTTATGAAAGTGAGTCTGAGTCTGACAGCTCGGAGTATTTAGGAATTAAAGTTGCCAAAAGTGTCATAATCAGCTATTTAAGGTATTACCTGTCACTTATTCTTTGTGCCATCCCCAGAGCCTCCTTATCTTTATGTGACTTCTCTTGGAGATCTTATCGCTTGGCATATAGTTCCCCAGAGGTACTGGGTTAAGTGTTGTTTGTTCACCCTCATCGTTACTCAACAATGTGAAACCTTCGCGGTTTCTAAAGTGGCTATAGGGCTAGTAGCCAGATAAAGTCGGAGATAATGCGAGATAATAGTTATGGTTTCTCTCCCCCCCTAAAGGAAATATTTTTGTATTTATTTTTTCAATTAAAACACTTGGGCAATCTACGAAACTAATCGTACTGAATGCTACACATTTGATTTATGCTAACCATGAAATATAAAAGTGAGACTTATCGGCTGCTAAATAAAAAAAAAGGGCGGCCTGGCGAAAAAGGCCTTAGTAGCAGCGCCTAGAAATGAGCAATGTATTAGGCAATAATCTCAACTCTCGATAAGATAAGCAACCAGTCTGCGTTTCTATTTTTTTCCGCTCCACTCCGTTCTATTTTACTCAACGCCTTCTATCCAAATCTCCAAACTGACCACAACTTATCGCTCTTTTGGCGCTCGAGAGATTTGCAAAGGCTTGAGAAATTGAATCTTGATTGAATATCTGAAATTAGGAAATGCCAATGCGCTGAGGGTTTTGTTTAATTAAATTTTGATTGTGATTCATAAAGATATGGGTACCCATATTTCCAACAAAGAAAAAAAAGGGTGAATTTCAAAAGAAACCCCCAATAAATAGGTGTTCCACGAAGACCTACCTGCTGGTAGACTTGACAATGCTCTAATTGCGCTTCATAAACTCTCGTGTGTTCCATAATTAACCTGCTGCCGGCTGTTATGCTGGTGTGGGTGTGTGTTAGCTGCTTTCCTCGCAGATTAAATGACAAATGTGCTATACGATTTCACCTGGAAAAAACAAGCAAAACAAAAGCTGAAAGCCATTTCAAAACGAGCATAACCACAAGGAAACAAAGGCAAGTGACGCCCTCTGGTGGTCAGCGAAGCGCAACTAAAGCAATCCAACTATAAAACTAGGTTCCATTTGAAGATCATCGAATAATCATTGATAAAGCCAATCAATGGATGTCTGAATTGAGTACAAAACCTTCAAATAACATAATATACAGGCACAACAAGTTTCACCTCGTTTAGTTACATTTTGGCAGTGCTTATAGCATTTGTTTAAATTATTAAATGAAATACTTCTGGAACTTGCGTTGATCTTATGGAATTCAATGGGTTTCAATCAGTTCTTAGAGTCTAAGGACTCTTTATCATAATTTAAATAACTATATGGCTTTTTTTTAGATTTTTTACAGCAATTAGCAATTAACCTAGTTTAATTTCTTAAGCCCACTTGGCTGCATTTTTAATTATTTGCACGGCGCTCAATGACAACTTATGCATGTCGCTAAATAAAGTCACAGACCAATGTTATTGCCATCTCTTTTCCTTTCTTTCGGCGGTCTCCCTTCCACTTAGAAAATTTCGCCAGTCGAAGACACAGTGCAAATTGCTGGCAATTGTTGTCAATTTAAAATTGAAAAGAAGTCAAATGTTGAGCATGCAACATCCATATACAGATCTATATGTTTATATAGTAGTAAAGGCAGAGATATATAGCCGCTGATCTTATGAGTATTTATGAGTTACGTCTCACTGAACAATTGCGAGCCGTACTATAATGTCAAGGGAAATGTAACGAGCTCTTTCTTATTAGAGATCTTTTGTTTTTCTAATATATTATAATATTATATGCTAACCTATAGTTAAAACTTCCTGTTAACTACCTGTAATTTTCGCTATAGCTGTTAAGGCCTTCAGCTGACTTTTAATTAGGAAAATCTTGTCTCTTTTAGTTTTTAAAATTGTAAAAAATTTATTAAATAAATCAGAGATCAATGAATATTGAATCTATAATATAACCTGAACCTATAACCTAAAATATAACCAGGGAAATATATTAACTGCTGGTATCATTTTCATGCCCGCAGCTGTATCTCTGCTATCTCAGGAATCGGAAATTTTCACTTATCTCGGATGCTCCACATAGCGAAAAGGTTTCTTTATTGGCCCGATGTATTATATATACATAGATGTATGTATATAGCATAGTATATCATGTCTCAAGGTAATCTTTTGATTATCAAGACGGTTAAGCCGGCAGGAAATTTCGTTTTCTCTTTCTGTTTGATCAGCGTTTTATAATCTTGACAATTGTGACTGATTTCGTCATTTCTTTCTTTCATATCTTTCTCTCTCTCTCTACAGAGCAAATTGAGAATCGAGAGCTTGAAAATTTGCGATTAAAAAAAAAGAAGGAAAATTACAAACAAAAAAATGAAGAACCACCTGCACTGAGCGGGGACATCAACCACAGCGCAGCAGCGCGGACACGAACCAAAAGAGAAGCCAACGAAGGAACAATCCAAGACTCCACACAATTATGGCCATCAATCAGGGCAAGTACAAGCCAACGATCTGCGCCATCGACGAAGTGGACGACCGCAGCTACAAGCTGCACAACAGCCAGGACGAGATTAGGGGCAAGCAGCAGCTGCAACAGATCGAGGGCAGCGAAACGGCACCGCTGACCACCAACCAGCAGAAGCTGCATATGGACGATGGCTCACATTTGACGCCCAAGGATCTGGAGGCGGCGCGCCAAGATGCCTTGAATGAGGTCGGTAGCGGTGGCGGCGGAGCTGGTGGCAGGACACCGGCGGCAAACACACCCAACTCCACGCATCCCTCGGCCAATGGACTGAGAGGTAAGCTTGGCTTATAATTCATTTCACACCTTCATTCATACTCATCCCCATCTCATTCATTTCCATGTCTTGCGTCCTCCATGATGATAGCTTTGCTGATTCCAGGCCGGCGATCCTTCGATGCGCTGATGAGCCTGTCGCGCAAACGTCGCATCCTGTACGTGACGACCGCCTGCCTGTGCGCTCTTCTCCTGCTGATCATCATCCTTCTGCTGGCATTTTGGCCCGAGGTGCCCTTCTACCTAAGGGCACCGATCTGCCTAGAAAAGGAGTGCGTGGAGAGTAGCCGGCAGCTGCTCCTTTGGGCCAACACCTCGAAGAGCCCGTGCCACGACACGTACGAGTGGGCATGCGGTAACTTTGCCAAGGACTATGCCAGCCACGACTACTTTGTGATCAAGCGGGGCGAATGGAACTACAAGACTTACAATGAGTATCAGGGTGAGCTTCAGCTTCGGTTCATTACTGTCTCTGTGTGAATTATTTATTAATCTTGATGGTTTATTACAGAACTCAACGAACTGAATCGTTTTATATCCATGCTGCCGAATAATGGCGAGGGTGCCTACTCCATCGAGTCCACGGTGACCAGTCTGTATAGGAGCTGCCGCGAGATCGACTCTCTGGACAAGAGCCAGTCGGATTTGCTCTTGAAACGAGCCATTAACGCTGTCGGTAAGTTTAGCTAGTTGCGTTTATTTAGTGAGATGTATTTGTGAGGCTTATGAATCGAATATCTTGTGGTTTTTATACCCTAAGAATATGAAGTTTCTCTTTATCCTTGAGATAATAATGTTCTCTATTGATATCTGAAACATGTTATTCACAATTCTCTAGGCAAATATACGAACTTTGGTATCTTCCTAATTCCAAAGGTTCTACTTGTAGGCTGCCAGTTTCTTTGAATTGAAAACCAATTGAAAAGTTGCCCAAAAGTAGGCTAAGCAGATTTGCATTGCCAAAAAGTAATGCCAGCGCTTGTGGATTTATAGGTTTTGTTGTTTATTTAGTTTTTTATTTATTTATGTAACTGTTTATTAATAAAAATAAATTAATAACAAAACCTATAAATAAAACCTTCAATTAATTATTATTAGTTAAGAGCTAGCGGGAAAATTAAGGCAGTGTTTTTATTATTATATTATTACTTATGTCTAGTTGCATAGTTTCACGGTGTGGGATATGAAAGTGAGGCTCTTGTGTTGATGTTCTTAAATATGTTTGTTCTAGGGATCCTTAGAGCGTGGCAAGAGGAGAGCAGGTGTCCTTTTCCTTGAAAAATAGGCAGGTTGTGTTTTGAGTTTCGTCGAGGTAGTTCTTGTGGATGATTTTCCTGTGTTGTGATTTTTATTTGATTTCTTTGTTGAATTCAAGTCACTTTTAATAAATATATAGAGCCACGAAATTGTGTTGCTGCCTTTGCTAAGCCTTCAGTTATTCCAATAAATATTTTAAATCCAAATAAAATAAGTCCTTTGGATTTATTCTTCTATTTCGTTATTTTATTATTTATTTATGATTTCACAAAAAAAAAAAAACCTTTGACTATTGGCATCACTGTACATAAAAAATTGTTGCTATACATCCATCCGTTGATCCTTGTCCTCAAGTGACCAATTATTTGCCGCTGGGTGGCAGATAGGTGGCACTCTGGGCGTTCTTGTGGGTGGCAATGAGGGTGGCTCCGCCAGAGTTGCCGCCCGAAGACGAGGTGGAAGTGTAGCCACCAGTGGTGTAGCCACCAACCGATCCGGAGCTGCCGCCCACAAACTGAGAGCTGCCAGAGCTGGCAGCACCGATAGCGCCAGCACCACCATCCAAGATACCAACCACAGACTGGGCGGGAGCCACTCCACCATCGGTGTGCTCCGAGGTTCCCTCGATCCTGTCGTATTCGGCTGCAGGGAAATTGATTTATTTTTTATAAATGAACTCAAGAGAGTTAACTAAAACCGAGAAAAACTCACCCTGGATCTGCTGCTGGGCGTGAGAAGCCTCCGCATCGGTCTTGTACTTGATGAAGAAGACCTCCGGCTTGCTGGGCACCGTGGGTGCGGGCGTGGCAATGTCGTTGACCTCCAGCTGGTTGTCCTTCTTGCTGAGCACATAAATGACGGTCTTCTCCTCCTTGGGGGCATACTCGGCCGACAGCTTAACGTTGGCATTGCTCGACGACGGTGCCTTGATGAAGACCACACGGTAGTTCTTCTGCGGGCGACCGATCACCAGGTGCTTGGCACGCTCCAGATTCTCGTGCTCCTCCGGTGCGGCAACGGTAAAGAACTGCTTGTGGATGATGGGCTCCTGGAAGCCACGCTGCACCTCCTGCTCCTGCTGCTGCTGATAGGTGGGTGCCTGGTAGCCGGCCAGACCGCCAAAACCAATGTTGGGCGACGGGCCAAAGCCGGTGAAGGAGCTGCCACCCGAATTGCCGCCATAGTTGGTGGAAGATGAACCGAAGTTCGAGGCACCACCTCCATAGTTGGAGGATCCAGAGCCACCCGAGGTGTAGGTGGCACCCTGACCGCCGCTGCTGCCGCCGCCATAATGGCTAACCGACTGGAGGGCAGAGGGACTGCTCACCAGAGAGCCAACGCTGGCGCTTTGGAAGGCGCCCAGGGGACCGTAGGAGGCCACCTGCGACTGGCCGGGAGCTGCTAGGAAACCGCCAGAGCTGCCGCCCGAGCTGGAGCTGGAGGAGGTCAGGGAACCGGAGACTCCGCTGCCATAGTTGTAGCCCTGGGGCTTGGCCTGGCTAAGGGTCACCAGGGTGCAAAGGGTCTGTAAGATGGGGTTAGTTAGTTTTTGCGTAATCCTCAGGGTAATTCCTTCTCCTTCGGGGTAATCCTCACGTTAAACTTACCACAAATAGACGCATGTTGAGTGGTTTTCAGTTGTTGGCTTAATGATGCTCCCCCTTGAAGATTTTTGGCCTTTTATACCCCGAATATTGGTTCCTCCGCTTCTCACTATTTTTCTATAATTTTTTTTTTCTCTTCTCGCCGGTTTAATTAATTGCTCAATTATTTGACTATGCCGAACCTCTGACATTTGACTTGTTTGGCTGTCTCTTTCACGCTTCCTTTAATATGACCTGTTGTCCATCGATATTCGTTAAGTTTTTGTATTTGTTATTGTTTTTGCTTTGATTTCGGTTTTGGTTTTATGTTTTTTTATTAGTTTTTTTTTTTTTGGGGGGGGTGATAATAAATCATAGACGAAATATTCGCCGGTCTTTCGACCACCAACACTTGATCGCCGTTGGATCCATTTCCATTCAATTTTCAAAGACTCCTCTCACGAAATTCGGTTGCATTTTTTCCGTTTTGTCGCATTGTTTGTCGTCATTATTATTATCTATCTATCTCCCTGCCAAATTTTTGAAGATGAATGCAAAATTTTGCATAAAATCCTCGATTGATTGATTGATCTTTAGCGGTATTCGATATGTGGAAACGTGTTTATAACTTAATTTGATCAGCATTGAGAAATTAACACGTTTTGGGGGGGTTTCATTGAATGCATTTGCATTTGATTTCCTCCTAAAAGGACATTTTTGCCAGTTCGAGGATATTCTTTGGTTTTAAAGTGGAGCGGGAATTTTAGATAATTGTGACAGTAAAATATATTTAAGCGGTTTCAGAGACAAAGATACAGAGAATGAGACTAATTGGACCCTGTAAATGGAACACTTGCCTAGCTTGTGCCTTTCGCGATTTTTAATTTCTTGTTTTTTGTTTCTTTTATTAATTTTAAGGTAAGATTTTAAAAGGATATTACTCTCTGACAAAAATTAAGCAACTTGTCTAACTACTTCTCTAAAAATAATGCATTTTCTGTTAGTAAATATAATGTAAATAATTTTTTAATAAATTTAAATCCATATTATATCCTTGTAAATATGTAAATATTAAAAAATCTGGCCGAAAGCCAAAGTAGCTATTACAAAATCCCTACCTGTAGCTCAAGTTTACAACTTCTGTCTACAACGTACAATAAATAATCAAATAAATAATATTAAATGTAGACTGATTCGTATAAATATTTATTTTTCTATAAGAAAGTTCTTTCTTTACTTTATTCCTC
>JAEIIG010015922.1:0-27753 GCA_018904695.1 Drosophila parvula
AAAAAAAAAAAAAACATGAAAAATATTCTATGACTACATATTATCCTCGTAAACGAAATGGAAAAATTAAACAAATGTTTGCAATAGAACTCGTACATTTCCTTCACATGGTGTCCATCTTTTTATTTCTGGGATGCAAAGCTGGGAGAGCTGGGAGACTACAAAAATATATGTAGCTATTTAATGTTGAATACGTCTTGTGTGTCGGCAGAGTGCCAGCAGAGAATTTCGCTAAAAGTAGCTGAGACCGAAATAAGTGGCCTCTAATAGTGGTCCAGAGTCCAGAGCAATTATCTAATTAGTTAGTTAGGTCGGTGGTCTGGCCACCCTCCGGTAGGTTACCTGCCCCCTTCATGGAATCTAAATCAAGTCTAAAATACCATTCTTTTTAACAGTTTTAACAAAAAATTGTTTATTTTAATCGGTAATAATTAAGGGAGGGGAGAAGAACACATATTTAACATCTACAAGTGCTTGCCGAACCACTTGTGATCGACGGGCGATAGCCACCGATGGCAGCCGTTGAGGTTGTTCTGGATGACGTACTTCATCGTAAAGGGATTCAGGTTCGTGCGCGCATGCTCCTCCTCCGCCGCTTTCTGCTCGTCGAGCATCTCCTGGGAAACGACAGCGGCCTGGAACGGCAGCTGATTGGCCACCTGCTGCAGGAAGTTCTTGACTTCGACGAACTCACACTTGCCGGCGATCTCGACAATGACACGGCCCGCTTTGATGGGCGTCACATAGTGATCGATGGCGCCCTTGCCACCGCCCATACGCTGGCCCTGTCCCTTTTTGGTTATCGGCTGCCAGGGCGCGGGTATGCGCCATGTGGCGAACATGGTGCCAACGTTCATCTTCCGGCCGATGGTCAGACGCATCATCTCGTAGTGGCCCCAGCGGAGGCGACCGCCGCCCGTCGCTATGATGGCGTACTGCTTATGGAGCAGGGTGTTGTGCACCGTTTCCGGACCGCGCATGTAACGCAATCGCTTCTGCATCTTGGGCGGACGAATGTTTGGCGGCAATTGCGGCTGGCGCTCCATGACTCGCAGCTTGGGCCGCTCCGGCTGCTCCACATCTGTGGGGGGAGGAAGGGATTGTTACTATGTGTACCTATTTCCATGTCACCTGGCTTAACTTACTCTTGTATTTGATGGGCGGAGCAAAGTATTTGAGGCCGGCCGTATTGACAATAGCAATGTTCCCCGCTACAAAACAAAACGGGAAAAATCAACTTATTCTCTGCGCGTAGGAGCAGGAAAAGACATTACTTACTTGCCAGAGTTTGCTTGAAAAGTTGTGTGGCTGTTTTCAGCGCCAACATTTCGGGTTTTTATTAACAATTCCTAAGATTTCCTAGAAGGTTTTCATAAAAAATGTGTTGCATCAACAAGGAGCAGGGTTGCCAGCGTCCATAAAGTTGCAGTGTGACCGTTTAGCAAATAAAATTCAAATGTAATTGTAATAATCGGATGAACACGGGTAAGCTATCGGTTAGAGGTTAACATTCTTTTTTAAATTTAAATATCTTTTATTTGCACTTTGGAAAATGTCTTGAAAATGTTTTACCATAAAATAATGTAAATATTGTAAGTGGGAAAACTCAACTGTCAACATAATTTAATAATATAATTAATTGCTAGCTATGTAGGTGTATTAGCTATTAAATTACACATTGCAAATTGTTGCAATACTTTTTTGACCAAGTCCAGCGCTATATATAGTTATTAGAGCTGCAAAAACATCGATAGTCACATCAAAAATTAAGGGGGATATTGAATATTATGTGAAAATGAAGGGTACTCCTGCAAGCAAAATAATTTGATAAAATAATTTTATTTATGCATTTTCTACAGCTCTTTAAATGGCCGGAACTATAAGAAATATACCAAAGTATATGTTAATTGTGGTAAACAAACTGTACTTCCGTTAACTGATCATTTGTAGCCAAAAAATGGTTTTAGCTATACGATAGTTGACAACAATCGATAGGGCCAGCCATAGTCAAATAATCGATATGTGCTATTATCGATAGTGTCATCGATGTTTTTTCAGCTCTACTACCTACTGCATACAATACACGAAAATAATTTTTTTTTTGACCAAATCGTGCATGTTTTCGCTACTTAAACCTAATATCCGCCGTGTTCGTAGTCCCACAGTGGGACGCTCGTCCGCCCCGTCCCACGTAACGCATCGCGTCCAGCGCATAGCGTTCCCACTTGTCTGTTTGTTATGAATATATCGAAGGTGACAACATCGCTTGGTGCCGCCGAAAAGGCGAAACCCGAACGTGTGGCCTCTGCGGCGGTGGCCGCCTTCAGTGCGGTCAGCATCCAAAAGCGCGGCGGCGCCGCCGACGATCCATCAGAGGATCCGACGCGCAAAAAGGCTAAGACAGAGCTGCTGCTCGGTACGCCCAATCCAGCGCCCAGTTTGCCCGCCAAAGCGGTGGTGGCCCCGCCGCCGTCACAGCAGATCATCTACCAGCGTGCTGGCCAGCAGGTGAAGGCCCAGCAGCAGCAGGTCCAGGCCCAGTCCAAAATAGCGCTCGATACGCAGGACGGGCAGGTGACAGGCGGCGGCCAGGAGGATGGCGCCTGGGACGCACGCGAACAGCAGCAGCAGCAGATAATAGTGTGCAACTTTGGTTCTGGCACCGAAATGAGTACAATCAAGACGGAGGACGCCGCCGACAAGCAGAGTGAGTCTCGTTTTTTTTTTTTTCGCAAAAAAACAGCCAAGCTCCGACTAACCCTCTCTAACTCTTGCCCCCCGAACAGCCTTCGCCAGCTTTACCAAAAAGGAGGTCGCCTCATCCTCGTCCTCCTCCTCCTCCTCATCCACCGCCTCCATTATCTCAATAGAGCCCAGTGGCTCTAACCAGGATCATACAGAGAATTCGGTGAAGGCGGAGGATCTCGACTTTGTGCTAATGCCAGCCGCCGGCGGGGAAAGCACAACAGTGACGGCTGTCAGTAACGCTCCTCCAACGGGAGTTACCTCCACCATCATACTGAATGCCAGCAATAATGGGGCCACAGGTGGTGGTAATACAACAAATGCCACAACCAGCACCGCCACCACCACCATTCTCACGCAAAAGGCGCCCGGCCAGAGCAATTACATCTTCAACACGACGGGGCAGCCTGCCACAACGGCAACGACGACGCTACTCAACCGGGTGAACCTGCACAATAAGATGAAGACTACCCAGCTGGTGGTCAATGCCAAGAAGCTGTCGGAGGTGACACAGCCCACGGCCAAGGTGTCCATTGGCAACAAGACCATATCGGTGCCGCTGCTCAAGCCGCTAATGAGCGGCGGTGCAGCCACCGCCGGCGGCGCCACAATCGTTGAGAGCAAGCAGCTGCAGCTACAGCCAGGTGGCGGCCATGTGACCACTGTGGTAAGCGCCGCAGCGCCATTGGGCGGACCCCAGACGGGTCATGCGCACGTTCATCCGCATGGTCATCCGCATCAGCATCACAACTTTACGAAGCTGATCAAGCGGGTGCCGAAGAACACGGGCGGCACCATTGTCTCGTTCTCAGGGCTGCAAATAAAACCCGCTACCACCAAGATCGTGGCCGCCAAGGTGGTCAACAAGAAGATATCCCTGCCGCTGCAGCTCCAACACCAGCAGCAGCAACAGCAGCAGCAGACACACCAGCTGCAGGTGACCAGTGGCAGCGGATTGGCCCCCGCCACCGGAAGTATAGTGACCATCACCACCACCAATCCCAGCCAGACATACGCCATGGTTCAGGAGGCATCGACCGTGGCAGGGGCATCGTCTGCCGATGACGATGCGGCAGCGCCACGTAAGATAACCGCGTACAGCGAGAATATCCAAAAGATCCTCAACAAGAGCAAGTCCCAGGAGGCGGAGGGAGAGTTTGCCAACATCAATAGCGTGGTGATTAAGCCGCTGGACAAGACCACGCTCAACTGCCCGCCCAGCTTCAACATCTACAAGCAGCAGCAACAGCAGGCGGTCCAGAGCCAAGCAAATGCCACTGGTGGCACACCCGTAACGGTGACCATGACAAGCAGCGCCTCAGAGCTGAATGCCACCTCCACCGTCTCCGTGTCGGCGGGCACCATTTGCATCAACAATCCGGTGATGGGCTCCCGGCCCATTATCTCCATACAGAACAAGAACATATCTGTGGTGCTCGCCAAGACGACAATGGCCCAGCAGAAGCCCAAGATGATCACCACCACCACGATGGCCACCCAGTCGGCGTTGCAGATGCATCATGCCCTCGTCCAGGAAGACAAGACGGCGGTAGGGGGATCCTCAACCAGTGCGGGTGCTGCAGCTGCTGCTCCACCTACTGGTGCCCCCATGCAGCTGAAGCTGACCACGCTGGCCAACAATGCTGCCAAGCTCAGCGTTAGCCTGGCCACCGAGGGCGGCGCCAAGCTGGAGGAGATTGTTAGCGAGCCAAAGGTAACCAAGCAGCTGCTGGTCAAGCAGGAGGCGTCGGTAAAGGAGGGAGCCACCAGTGTCAGTGTGAGTGCCACGTCCGGCGAGCAGCAGGAGCGCAGCAGCGAGGAGCTGGTCACGGCGGAAAAGCAACGCAACAGCACCATGACAACCCTCAACCAGGTGCAGAATCCGACTACCAATCAGACTCCCGTTCCCGCTGCAGCTGCAACCAGCGCCACGTCCACGGCACCGCGTCCCGGATCGGAGGACTCGAATAATGCGCTGCTCAAGCAGCTGCTGCAGAACAGCAGCAGCAGTCACAGTCTCAACCAGATCAGCATCACATCCGCCCATGTGGCCGGTGGCGGTTCCGCCTCCTCCACGGCTCCCCTGTCCGCCCGCAAGGTGATCAATGTGCGGGCGCCCAGCATGGGCATGGTTAGCAGCCTGGAGGCGCAACTGGCACGCCCCGTCATACCGCCAGTGCCCACGGCAACGCCAGCGAGTAGCAGTAGCAGCGGCAGCAGCAGTAGCAGTGGTGGATCTGTGGCCACACCCACAACCACCACCACGGTGGCGGGCAGCGCTGGAACTGGCCAACAAGTGGCCACTGCCTCCTCCACAGCCGTCACAGCCGTGGTGATTTCCAGTGGAAGCGCAACCGTCAGCGAAACCAAGCTGGAGCCGAAGAACGACCAGCCGCCAGTTCAGAACCAAAGCCAGGCGCCACCACAGACTCAGGCACAGGCACAGGCACAGCTGCAGCCACCACAGCCTCCCCAACAGCAACAGCAGCAGCAGCAGCAGGTGCAAGTGCAGTTGCCGCCGCCCCCGCCACCACACCAGGTCAAGCAGACCGTCCAGATAGTTTCAAAGGAGACCTCCTTCATCTCTGGACCCGTGACAACGGCCAGCAAGCTGGTGACCACCGACAACACCAGCAAGTCCGTCGAGCAGCAACAGCAACTGCTGGCTCCTCCTCCCTACGAACTGGCCACTGCCCCTGTGTCCAATGTCACCATATCCATATCCACCAAGCAGCCGGCAGCCAAGGAGCTGCAGCAGCAGCAGCAGCAGATGAAGTCGAAAGCAGTGGTGACCATGATGGATCAAGGCGAGGATACGCTACCGTCGGAACAAACGGAACAACAGCTGCCGCATCCGGAGCAGAGTGGAGGAGCCATTATGGCGACAACGGCGGCGGGTGGGGCACTGGTAACGGCGGCCTGGACCAATAGCAACAACAATCATATGGAGGCGACGACGACGGGTCTGGGAGCTACCAACAAGATATCTTTCAAGGCCGGCGAGGCCCAGAAACGCAAGCTACCCATGCATCCGCAGCTGGATGAGAAGCAGCTGCAGCTTCAGCTCCAGCCACAGCATCCCCAGCAGCAGCAGCAGCAACAGCAGCATCTCCCAGCGGTACAGGTGGAAATGTCCCAGCATAACACCGGCGCGGAGAAGGTGCAACTGGTCTCCACCACTGCCGGCTATGTGAAGAAGTCTGCCGTCGCCGGAGGAGGAGTAGGATCTGGCGAACAGGTACAGCTGCAGCCCATGCAGAGTCAGGGCCAGGTGCAGATGCAGGCCCAAATGCAGGCGGCCATGCAGGGCCAGCTTACAGGGCAGATGCCAGGACAGATAGCGGGACACATGACGGGACAGATACCCGCCCAGATGCAACTGCAAGTGCAGCAGCATCAGCTTCAGGTGGCCGTGCATCCTCAGCAGCAGCAGCAGCAGCAGCACCAGCAACACCCCCTGCAGCATCCACAGCAGCATACACAGCACCCCCAACAGCAGCAGCAGCAGCAGCAACAGCAGCATCTCCAGCAGCAACAGCATATCCAGCAACTGCAGCACCAGCAGCAGCCCGGCACAGTTTCGGTGCCCATTCCCATACCCGGACCTGGGCCCGTGCCCACCATGGAGACCAAGCCGGGGGATCAACGGAAGCGACGCAAACGAGAAGTGCAGAAGCCGCGACGCACCAATCTGAATGCCAATCAGGCGGCCGGAGCTCTCAAGGATCTAACGGGCACCCTCCCGGCCGGTGCCATGGTTCAGCTGGCCGGCATGCCACCGGGCACCCAGTACATCCAAGGCGGAGCTGCCGGCACAGGGCATGTGATCACCGGCGGTGTCACTATTGGCGGTGTTGGTGGACCCGGAGCTGGAGTCGGTGCCTCGCCCATGCTTAAGAAGCGTGTGCGCAAGTTCTCCAAAGTCGAGGAGGATCACGATGCATTTACCGAGAAGCTGCTGACGCACATTCGCCAGATGCAGCCCCTGCAGGTCCTGGAGCCGCACCTCAACCGCAACTTTCACTTTCTCGTTGGCAGCAACGAGGCGGCTGCCAGTGCCGGCGGTGGAGGAGGCTCACCCTCCTCCGGCAGTGCCAACTCAGGCACAGCAGGCACATCCTCAGCCTCAGCCTCCTCCTCGTCGTCGTCGGCGGCGGGCAAACTGAAGAGCGCCTCCCTGAACAACCGAGGCTGGCCGCTCGGCCGCCATTTGGAGGGTTTGGAGGACTGCGACGGTGCCATTCTGGGACGCTACGGACGCGTGTGCCTGCCAGGGATACCCTCGCTGTACGATAGCGAACGCTTTGGCGGCAGCGGTGGCCTGGTGGGTGGCTCAACTGCCACCCGCTCACCCTCGCCATCGGTATCCGCGGCGGATGTGGAGAAGGCGCTGCCGATGTCCAGCATACAGAATGACTTCTACGACCAGGAGTTCTCCACGCACATCGAACGCAACCAGCGCGAGCGTCTGCTGCGTCACGTTGGCGCTGTCCGCGACTGCAATCTGGAGACCATCGAGCTGGTGGAGAGCGAGAGCAGCGTGGCGGCATGGGCGGCGCTGCCTCGACTCACCCGCTACCCGGGACTGATAATCCTGAATGGAAACAGTCGTTGCCATGGACGCATGTCGCCGGTGGCCCTGCCAGAGGATCCCCTGACCATGCGCGTGCCCGTCTCACCGCTGTTGCGCTCATGCGGCGAGGAGCTGCGCAAGGCCCAGCAGCTGGAGCTGGGCGTGGGATCTCTTGGCCATAACAACAACAACAACAACTATCAGCAGAAGAACCAGAACGTGATACTCGCACTGCCCGCCTCCACCACGGAGAACATAGCCGGCGTGCTGCGGGATCTGGCCAATCTGCTGCATTTGACGCCCGCCCTCACCTGCAAGATCATCGAGGATAAGATGGGCGCCACAGGCGACAAGCTGGGCGATGACGCAACGACCCTGGAACAGTTGCAGGACCAGGACGAGAAGCTCAAAGATGACTTTAAGCGACCGCTAAACGTGAGCCTTGGCCACCTACGCAAGATACTCAGCGGACGCCGCAAAATTTGCCGCAGCTGCGGCAATGTGGTATTGGCCACCGGGCTGCGAGTGCCCCGACACAGTCTCCCGCCGCTGGAGGAGCAACTGCCACGTTTGGCCCAGCTCATGGCCATGCTGCCGCGCAAGTCGCAGCCACCGCCGTTTGCCTACTTCTGCGATCGCTCCTGCTTTGCCAGATTCAAGTGGAGCGGCAGCGGCAAAGACGGTGGAGGCCAGGAGGCGGCCAGTCTGCTGCTTCAGCCCGCAGGCGGCAACAATACGCAGCAGGCCACTTCCTTGGATTCCAACAGCAACAACAACAGCAGCAGCAGCAACTTGGCTGTTGCCGAAACAGTGGTCAAGCTGGAGCCGATGGAGGAGGAGGAGTCGGTGAAGCAGGGCACACCGCTGCCTGCACAGCGCAAGTGCATCGTCAAGTGCTTCAGTGCGGACTGCTTTGCCACAGAGGCTGCCACAGCCATTAAGCTGGAGTTTGGAACGGGAACGGGAACGGTAGGAGGAGCCAACAACACAGTGTGGGAAACGGAGGCTAGTGGACATCAGCAGCAGCACCAGCAGCAGCATCTGGAGGACACCAGACAGTGTGTGTTCTGCAATCAGCGGGGCGATGGCAAGGCGGATGGACCCTCGCGACTGCTCAACTTTGATGTGGATAAATGGGTGAGTCCCTGTTAGCTTCCTTCTTCTCCTCACAATACTTTATCGTTCTCGTACCAACCCCTTTCAGGTTCATCTCAATTGCGCTCTGTGGAGCAACGGCGTCTACGAGACGGTGTCCGGGGCCCTAATGAACTTCCAGACGGCCCTGCAGTCGGGCTTAAATCAGGCCTGCAGCGCCTGCCATCAGCTAGGGGCCACCATCAAGTGCTTCAAGTCGCGCTGCAACAGCCTATACCATCTGCCCTGCGCCATACGCGAGGAGTGTGTCTTCTACAAGAACAAGTCCGTCCATTGCAGTGCTCATGGTCATTCAGGATCGGGATTAGGTTCGGGTTCCTCAGTTGCCGGCAATGGCAGCGGCGGCGGTGGCGCCGGTTCTGGAGTGGCCGGCTCGGAGAACGAACTGAGCTCACTGGTCGTCCATCGTCGGGTGTTTGTGGATCGCGATGAGAACCGTCAGGTGGCCACCGTCATGCACTATTCGGAGCTGAGTAATCTGCTGCGTGTGGGCAACATGACGTTCTTGAATGTGGGCCAGCTGCTGCCCCATCAACTGGAGGCCTTTCACACGCCCCACTACATCTATCCCATTGGCTACAAGGTGGTAAGTAGCTAGTGAAGCACCGTCAAGGCTTTCAGGCCATTCTATAAGGTACTATTCCTCGTCTCCTTACCCACAGAGTCGCTACTATTGGTGCGCGCGACGACCGAATCGTAGGTGTCGCTACATTTGCAGCATTGCCGAGGCCGGCTGCAAGCCCGAGTTCCGCATCCTGGTGCAGGACGCCGGCGACAAGGAGCCGGAACGTGAATTCCGCGACAGCTCACCGTCGGCGGTGTGGCAACAGATCCTGCAGCCCATCACACGTCTGCGCAAGGTCCACAAGTGGCTGCAACTCTTTCCGCAGCACATCAGCGGCGAGGATCTATTTGGGCTAACGGAGCCAACGATTGTCCGGATACTGGAGAGCCTGCCCGGCATTGAGACGCTCACCGATTATCGCTTCAAGTACGGCCGCAATCCGTTGCTCGAATTCCCGCTGGCCATCAATCCATCGGGTGCGGCAAGGACAGAGCCCAAGCAGCGCCAGCTTTTGGTGTGGCGAAAGCCACACACACAGCGCACGGCGGGCAGTTGCAGCACCCAGCGGATGGCCAATTCGGCGGCCATTGCCGGCGAGGTGGCCTGTCCGTACAGCAAGCAGTTTGTCCATTCGAAGAGCTCCCAGTACAAGAAGATGAAGCAGGAGTGGCGCAACAACGTGTACCTGGCCAGGTGAGATTAATACTAAGACTGCCGAATCCCAATCTCTTATGTAAACTAACCTCTTACTCTCCCTCATTCAGGTCCAAAATCCAGGGTCTGGGCTTGTATGCCGCCCGTGACATTGAGAAGCACACGATGATCATCGAGTACATTGGCGAAGTCATTCGTACCGAGGTGTCCGAGATACGTGAAAAGCAATACGAATCCAAGGTAATATAAAATCCCCCCTTAATATAATATTATTATACCCCATGACTTATCCCTGATCTAACCTTGTAGAACCGCGGCATCTACATGTTCAGGCTGGACGAGGATCGTGTGGTCGACGCCACTTTAAGCGGCGGCTTGGCGCGCTACATTAACCATTCATGCAATCCCAACTGTGTGACGGAGATTGTGGAGGTGGATCGCGATGTGCGCATCATTATATTCGCCAAGCGGAAGATTTATCGCGGAGAGGAGGTAAGTTTATAGATTATGGCTTCCGTTGACGAGCTTTGCTGCGTCTACGGATGCTGGAAATTATCAATATATTTGACGCGAAAGTAGTAATAGAATTCGATCTTCTAATGTTGCGATACGTGTGCGATAACTCGATATTATATAGATATATATCGCACCAAAATAATCGTGAAGAAGATAAATATATTGAATTTCTGATATTTTTTCGATAATATATAATAATATCAATAAGTGTTTTCTTCAAATAAATCGATATTTGATCTTTATAGGCTCCTTTTTAAGTTAAATTCGATATTTAAAATTCGATAAATCAAAGTTTTCGATATTTTCGATATATATTTTATATCGGATTTTTGTCCTCGATATACATGCTTAAATGTCTCCCTCATTCGCAGCTCTCGTATGACTACAAGTTCGACATTGAGGACGAATCGCACAAGATACCGTGCGCCTGCGGAGCGCCCAACTGTTGCAAGTGGATGAACTAAGGAGGAGGAGGAACCCCATTGAAGCTGGAGGAGCGGCTTGGGAGCGTCTCTGCTCCGCGCCCAGTGAACACAGGAATTGTTATAATCTGAACAAAATAGGTAGAATCACTCTAAGCAGTATATAGTAGAAACCGTGTACATAAATAAACAAATCCAGAAACAGATGCAGATATATATATATATATATTTATTAATATATATGTATATATGTGTGGGAGCCTAGAACCTTGTAAGTTATGTATATCGATGATGAGGATGATGTGCCCACTGTAGCTAATTTGTATCCCCAGGAAGGAGTGGAGTCAGAGAAAGAGAAATAGAAAGAAAGAGAGTGTTTCATAGTTTCAATTGCCCCCATATACATATAAAATATATATATATGTACAAAAATATATATATAGAAAGAGAGAGAGAATCTACATAAATGTTAATGCTAGCACATAACCCCCTCATCCCTGTAAAGTAAATCTAAAACCTCT
Source organism: Drosophila parvula (assembly GCA_018904695.1). Lineage (NCBI taxonomy): Eukaryota > Metazoa > Arthropoda > Insecta > Diptera > Drosophilidae > Drosophila > Drosophila parvula. The sequence goes on from JAEIIG010015922.1 coordinate 11,152, forward strand.
CGCAGCAGCAGCCTCCACAACCCGCGCATCCATCACACCGAAAATCATTTTCGAAATAATTGAAAGAAATCATTTAAACAGAAACCGACCCGTTGTTGGCCAGCCCAAACTTGACTTTATGCGTGTGTGCCTTCCCCCTCTCTGTTTACCATAATTATAACTTTTATTTTTTATTATTATTAATATCATTATCATAGTTGTAGTTATATTATTATTTTTTCATTTTTTTACATCCTTTCTCTGAAAGCTAGCCTTGTTTCTCAAGCGATTTAGAAGTATTTGAAAAGTGTACAATCTTCGTTCAACATATATAACATATATATGTGTATATATATATATATATACGCGCTGATATGCATATTTTTATTTTATATTATTATTTAACTAGTTTTGCAATTATGTACGTTTAAGCATTACAACTAACTCCAAGCAAAAAGTGTATTTTTCATCCCCCACTAAGTGTTAAGTAAACTTGTATGCTACCATTTTAATCCGGATTTTGTTTTATTTCATGGGACTGGGTTTTTCTGTAATGGAATTTGCCTTAGAACGCTCTATCAATGACGTCTATGACTTCACTGCGCTGATCCCGTAGCGTCGCTCTCATTATTGCTGTTCGCCTGTTACCCGAATTGGGAGATGGAATGGAATAATATTTCAAATTTGTGGTTGTAACATTGTTGTTGTAGCCAAGAGGCCAAATTTTTCTATTTTATGTACGAATTTATTTTTTGCACCAGGCGCTCAGAAGACAGCAGAAGGTAAATAAACATATATTTTAACATCTTCCCGCCCACCACTAGCTCGATCAACGACGTCATCGCACAGATCACTGCCAGCGCATCGTCTCCCTCTCTCTGCTTGCAGTGCATACTTTAGCTCTCTCTAGCTCTTGTCAAACTTGCTAGTGGTGGGAGAGAAACTGTTTCAAATTGCCATAAGAAATCGGCCTTCTGCTGCCTTCTGAGCGCCTGGTGCAAAAAAAATAATTTCCCTTGCCTACAACAATCAAATTTGTACAACAACAACAGTTTTGCATTTCAATTTTATGAAATCGTCAAACAAATTTTCCGTTGCTCCCATTTCGGGTAACAGGCGAACAGAAAGCAGCAGAGCGACGATGCGCTGTGCTGATCTATGCGGCGACGTCATGAATAAGGAGGGTGCTTAGAGAGAAACCGTTATAAATAACGATAAGACAATATTAATCGACCTTCTACTTCCTTCTGAGCTCCTGTTGCAAAAATCAATTTATACCGAAAAATGCTCAAATTTGGGCAGGATGGCGGTCCTACAACAATGTCATTTGTAATTCCGATTCCACGACTTCACCGAACAAATTGTACGTTTCTCCTATTTAGGGTAACAGGCGAACAGAAAGCAGAAGAGCGACGATGCGCTAATCTGAGCGCTGACGTCATAGACATGGCAGAGCGAAAGACGAGAGATGGGTGAGATAGGTGGCGCCACATATAGTTACATTTTACTAGAATAGTGGCGCCATCCTTGCGGTTATAATAGGAACTACAGCGATGTTCAAATAAAACGATTTCTGAACGCTGACGTCATTGATCGTGCTAGTGGTGGGAGGGAAACTGCTTAAATTTATGTTTATTTACCTTCTACTGTCTTCTGAGCGCCTGGTACAAAAAATAAATTCGTACATAAAAATGGAAAAATTTGGCCTCTTGCCTACAACAACAATGTTATAACAACAAATTTGAAACATTGTTCCATTCCCTCTCCCAATTCGGGTAACAGGCGAACAGCAATCAGAAGATCGACGACAAATCTCGGGTTCCTGAAGACAGCTTCCCCTCTTGGTTACCACAAACACAGTTAAATTTTATATGTTCTAGGCTGTAATTTCATAACAATTAAACAAAGGAGGCTACAATACAGTCTACAGACTACGATCTTGGCTTGGCACGCGCCACCAGGCGCTGCAGCTCCACGCCGGCGGCCAAAGTAAGGATGTCGAAGTTCTTGAGGTACCAGGAAATGTTGTACATCAGGTGGATGCGCCAGTTTTTGTCCAGGAACGACTTGTAGAAATCGCTCATCTGGTCCGCGGAGACCTCGTTGGTGCCGCTCTCCTTGTGCAGTCGCACAAAATCGTCCTTCTCCTATGTGCCAGCGAAAAAGAAAGAGACGGAAAGCATTAGGACGAGCAATAGGAAATGTATGCGAACTTCGTACCTCATAGAAGCGCTTGTTGTGCCGCGTCCAGAAATCCACGTTCCAGGCTTCCACCTCGGTACGCTTGTGTCGCAGACTCCGCGCCATTGGCGTCTCGCTTTCGTCATAGTGCCGCACATACGGCCTCAGATTGGACTGGGCATCCGGCGGACCAATATAGTCACATTTTATCGCCTGCGGATCGGGTTTGTTAGCCAGACCGATGGCCGTTTTCTGTGGCCCCGCATCCGGCGGTGGCTGCACGGCGGCATAACACCGCGATAGCTGCTTGAAGCCAAGTAGAATAATATGAATTAGATTCGGCAGCTGATCCCTTGAAGCGGTCACTCACTTGGGTAAACAGTATCCGCCTGCAGGGCTGACACCCAAGGCATTTGTTCATTATATCGAGTTAATTTAAGAGTTTTTATTGTTGTTATGTTATGTCAGCAGAGAGACCAAAGCGCGCACACAAAAATATACCAAGGGATCCATTAGCGACAAAAAATACCACATATAATTTAAATATTAAAAAATACATGAATGATATATGATAGTTAATGTTCTGTGCAAAAGGCATGAAAAGTCTTTAAAATTATAAAGGAAAACACATTCTTTAGACCGTTTTCCTCTTGGTTTTAATGAAACGATTGCTTGAGCTTTGATTCATCGCCACCGATTGTCCCATCTCTAGCTGTCCCGTGACAATAGGAGTTTACAAATAAAAAAAAATAAAAACAGCTGAACTGGAAAAAAACAATCACCAAGCACAAGTGGCGACGGCAGACAGTCCAGCAGGCAATATGTCACCGAAGAACAACCACGATCCCACCTCGTCCGGGGACTCCGGCAGCACCAACGTCCAAGAGGCCGATCTGCAGGGTGAGTTCAGATTGGAACTGCCATAAAAAGCACTAATTAATTGGTTATTTGTGACCTCTGCAGAGATGGAGGATGTGAATCAGAGTCTGGACGCGCTTAGCTGCGCCCTGGACGCCGTAGAGCAGCGCACGGATGACATTATGTCGCAGCTTCGAGAGCTACTCGATTCCAACAGGGAGATCCGTCGCCTGCTGGCCGAGGAGAAGGACAATGGGCCGCAGCCGGAGGACGACAGCATGGATGGCCAGTCGGGCAACGAGAATGAAGCCGCCAAGTAGCGGCCCACCCAGTTATTTGTTGGTTTGTTTTGAGCACCCAAGTTCCCGTCAATTGTTTCGTTTTTTTTTGTATCATGTATTATTGGTTCCTAATCTCTAAGTAAACGTAATTGAAAGCAAATAATTCGGACTAGTTCTGGCGCGCCTTCTTTCGCTTGGTCTTCGTAGCGGAGCTATTCGCCGTCTCCTTCGATGCATTGCTGGAGATGTACTTAAACATGATCTCGAACATCCGTTTGGACTCCTCCTTGAGGCGGGCATTCTCCTCCAGCAACTTTTGTACATCAACGCCGTTGGCTGTTGCACCTGCATCCTCATCTGCTTCCTCCGCTTCTGCGTCTGACTCCTCCTCCTCGTCCTCTAATTGAAGACCCTCTATACTCGGCTCTTCATCTGCTGCTTCGGTTTCCTTCTCCTCTTCCGCTGCAGACTCCCCTTCTTCGTCATCCTCCGCTGCAGACTCCACTTCCTCGACTTCATCTGCCTCATCGACTTCCTCTGCCTCAGCCTCAGCCTCCCCACCTTGGTCGCTGGTTGGATCCTTGCCCATATACATCTTGGCTATCACTTCGCGTAGTATTTCCGCATCCGTGCCCGGGTAACTCTTTGTCAAGTCCGGCTCGGGCGATTCCCGTCCTTTGGAGTACTCCTCGGTGACCAGCAGTTCGATATAATCGTCCTTGGTTCGCGGCGTGATCATCCTTTTCAAGGTATCGGCAAACGGCTGCAGGTGCTTGTGCTCGGGCAGAAAAACACCGGGGGTTAGCAGACGAATGCAGAGGTTCGTCACCGAATCGTTCTGGGGCAGGCTCTTGATCAGCTGCCGGCTGCCCACGTCCCAGACACACACCTGGTTGTCCTCGCCGCCGGAAACGAGCAAATTTGAGCTTATATTCAGGGCCAAACAGGTGATGGCCTTGCCAGCGGTGTGGCCCTCAAAAGCCTGCAGTTCATCCTCCTCCACGTGGTATTCCTTCATGCGCGGCGCCCTCTCCATGTGAAAGATGAACACCTTGCCATCGCCGGAGCCCACATAGACGTGGGTCTCCATCTTGTTGACGATTACGCTGTGCAACGCCACGGGAAAGACGACGCTCAGCAGGTGGGTGCCGCCAAGCAGGTCGTACAAGTTGCAGCAACGATCGAGGGAGACGGTGAACAGGTGGGAGCGGATGCCACCGAAGCCAGAATACAGATCCGTCACCGCCAGGCCGTGATCATTAAAGCTGTACAACGGTTCTGTGCTCTCCTGTCCGCTGCCCGTGTCCTGGGGAGCGGCGGCAAAGGTCAGATCCCAGACGAGCACGGCTCCATCCTTTCCTCCGCTGATAAAGTGTTCGCCGTTGTCGGTGAAGCGCAGGCAGGTGATGGGCTGGTAATGCTTGGACAGTGTGTTCAGCATACGACCGGTGTTCATATGCCACAAGTAGATGTTTTCCTGAATGCCAGCTGCCAGAAAGCAACCATCGGGCGTTAGGGCCATTGCGTTGACTCTGCCCGGCACCACGAACCGCAGGCTGGCCATCTGCTCCTGCTTGTTGATGGGCCAGACGTGGATCAGCGGCTTGGTTGCATTGGCGGCGAACACATAGGTCAGGTTGATCATCGACAGACCATGATGTTGGGCGATGCCGCCGCCCTTGTAGCGCATGAGATCGGTGCCGGTTCGTAGGTCCTGGACGCTGCATGTTGTATTGTCCTCCCTGTCAGTGCTGATGAACAAGGCCTCCACGGCATCTGCCATTTTGGCTGTGGGTTTTTGTTTTTCTTCTCCGGATCGCTCGATTCGCGAACTTCGTATCTTTACACGTGCGCGGTTCCAATAGTGTGACCAAAGGCCGCCAAAATACTACAAGTATTTGGCAACGCCATTCAACTTTATAGTATTTTTTCCTTTCAACTACTGTATTTTTATTAATTAATGCACTTTAGTATCTTTTTCGGTATACCTTAATTAAAACGAGAGCCGGTCACACTGGCCCTAACTTGTGCAACCAGAATAAAAATAAGTTTATTATTTTTGTGTGTTTTTTTGTATGAAATAAAAGTTCAACCCAAGCGAAATGCGGGTGACACTGATCAACTTCTTCAAGAAAACCGTGCCGGGTCACATTTTCCGTGGCAAGCGGCGTCTGGTGAAGCCGGTCAGCCAGCGGGCGATGGACACACTAACCCGCGAGTACGAGCGACAAGAGCAGGTGATGCTGCTGCTCCGACATCCCTACCTGACACTGGTAAACTTCCCTCTCTATAGTCTTATGGGAACAATAAAATATAATATATATACATATGCGTTTACAGGAGCAATCCGCTGGGCATGCCAAGGAGCTGCAAAAGCGCGAGAAACTGGTGGCCAAGTGGACGGACGAGCAGACGCTGCGTAAGATGAAGCCGCACGTGACCATTGAGGAGCGACTGAATCAGCTTAAGATCAAGGAGGCCTGGGACTAGCATTAAGCAACATAAAAACATTGTTAAATCCCCCGCATTATGTGTAAAATAAATATAAGTTTTTAATGGAAATTACGTAATGGAGTATTGGAGAATTGATTGATTTTTAGGATTAACAAGAGTCCTCGAACGGACTTTAAATATGTAATTATACATATTGCTTCCTTCTTTATATTCTTTGAATAAAATCAAGTCCAAGAAGATTCTGTAGAGCAACTTGTAAGCAGCTTGCCTACATGGAAACTCTAGAACTTCCCACTGGAAACCCTTCATATAACTCGATTACATATTTCTCTCCCTTTCTTTTCGTGTTTTAGCTTTAGCGCTCTCACATCGCCTTTATTCGTTTATTTGCGGTTTTCTAAGTGTATATATGTTGTTGTGTATATATATTTGCGTATTTCGTGTATATGTTATGTATATGAACTGTGTTATGTACATATGCAAGGCATGTAACATGGTAATTCGTCTCTCCAAACCAATCCATTCATTCAAAATCATTTTAACCTTCTTCCCACAGCATCAATTCGTTAGTAATGTTATATATAGACTAAAACTTTATTATTTAATGGGTGTGTTGTCTTGTTTTTTTTTTTTGTTTTTGGGTTTTCATGTGTGTGTAAGTTTTGCTTTTGTATTTTGTATTTGCTGTTATCCGTATTTGAGTTTTGTTTAGTTTAATGCACATTTTGATTTCAGGGTTTCGTCTCACTTTTAGAAAGCAATTTCCACATTTTTCAAATTGAAAAATCAAATTTTCCAAATACGGCACCGCCCCCCCAGAAAGGGTTTAAGGGGAGGGAGGATGGTTTAAGAGAGGGGAATGATCGTTAACTAGTTTGGGGTTCGGGAACTGGAGGAGGATCTAACTTTGCTTTCAACTCCTTTGTTGTGTGTCTGTCGTCGCGGGTCTGGTCGGGTGGCCACTGTTTTCTATCGGTTCTCCGTTATTCCGTTACTCGTTTATCAATAATACCAAAAATGTATCTCTAACACGGCTAGAGATGGGATATACCTCGCCTTGCCGCGTGTTGCTCTCATTTGTCCTAGGTTTCGATTTCGTTATTTCGTTACTATCATTCGCGTTTTGTTTTTTTTTTGTTTGTTTTGTTTTGTTTGTGTTTGTTTTTTTTTTTTTGCTTTTGGTAAATGATGCGCATAACCTCAATAAAACAGTTTTTAACAATTTTAAATTAACTTTAAAAAAATAGATATATGCATATTTTGTTGCCGCTGCTGATGCTGCTGCTCCTGCTCCTGCTGCTGCTGCTGCTGTATACGAATATTGTATGCGTAATAGTTCCATCTGCTCTTGCTCTGGCTCTGGCTCCTCCCCAGCTCCTCCACTCAATCGGCGGTCAGCGGCGTGGCGCTCACCTTTTTCGCACTTGCCGCTACCACGTTTCCAGCTGCAGCTGCAACCTCCTCCTCCTCTTCCCCATCCTCTTCGTCAAGTGGCGCCTGCTCGCCATCGGAACGGGAGAGCGGCGAGGCTGGCAGCAACGGCGGCGGTGAGCTGGAGAGCATTGCAACGGGCGAGGCACTTGTTGTGGCAGCTGCAGCGCCATCGCCCATGCCCCGCTCGGGGGCTGGTTCTGGAGCGGATGTCGCAGTAACGGCTGACGCTATCGGCGTTGGCTCCTCGCTACCGCCAGCCGTTGTTGGCAGCTCGCTTGGCGTTAGCGGCGGCGAGTCCAACTGCTGCTGGCTAAACTCCTGATTCGGGCTCTCCCTGGTGAACAGGCCCATCTTGGACTCGGATCCAGAACCGGCTGGCAAGCCGCCGCTGCCGCCGCCCGCCTCGCCGCTGTCCGTGCTGGTGCTGATCAGGGAGTGGGCCACCGTCGGCGCAGCCGGACCGCTGACCAGATGCGGCGGCGCGTGCAACGGTACGTGCTGGTGCTGTAGATGCTGATGCTGCTGATGTTGCTGCTGGGCGCCGTGGTAGCGGGGAATGTCCGCCTTGCGCCACAGCGTAATCTCCTGCTGCTTGAAGTAGCGCCTATCCTCGGTGTCCATCAGCACCAGATTGAGGAAATACTTGACCGAGAACTTCTTGTTGATGTCGCGCATGGTGGGCGTGAGATTGTAGCCGGCAAGGAACACCCGGATGGGTATACTTTCGCCTTTGACCGGCGCCCCGTCCATGATCTCGTACTTGGCAATCGTTTCGTTCTCGTTGAACATGGTGGGTCCAGTGCCGGTGCTCTCCCGCTTAATGATCGCTATCTCCATGTGCTTGATTTTGATGCGAACCAGCAGGAAGTAGATCTTGCCAATGATAGTGTCCCGCAGATGATACTTGCTCTTGTTGTACTCGAACTCGATGTGCAGACAATCCTCAATGCCCACCTCCATCTTGATGGGATTATTCATCTCCGGGTAGCTGCACAGCGTATGCACGGCAATGTCCACCTCCTTGGTGATGTCACTGATCCGACGAACGATGGTGGCGCGCAGGAAGTAGCGAAGACGGACGTTGGAACCCGCATATACCTCAAACTGCTTCTCCACGTTGGGAAAGTCGAACGGATAGCTGTTGTTCTGGATGAGATCGCCGGGCCGGGCCAAGGCCTTGGCCAAACACTTGAACTCGTGGTGGTTGCCGCGGTCATAGAACAGCTCGATCTGTCCAATGAACTCGATCTTGATGCCCTGGTGCTCCAGCTTGTTGCCCGGCTTCTTTAGGGTTACGTTCACCTAAATAAGCCCCATAAAAACGGGGATGCAGCCGAACGAAATAAAGAAACGATAAGAGAGCGAATGAGATTGGGAATGGGAAGCGGAAGTTGAGTATGTGGCGATAAAGGAAATCTCTCACTCCGCTGGAATGTAGAAACTGGAAACTGTGAACGCACCTTGCCGGACACCGTTTCGCCGTCGTAGAAGAGCAGCATCTTCTCCACCTTGCCGTCCTCGCCCTTGACCTCCGCTGTCCTGTGCTCGGCTCCATCGAAGACTATCTCAATGTCCGCTGACTGGCCAAAGCCCAGGAAATTCATAATTGATAATCTCGAATCGGCTTCTTCTTCCTCTTCCTCTTCTGCTTCTGGCTATAGCTCTGCTGCCCCGCCTCTCCACTTCTTTACTATTACTCGTCCTCGGCTCGGCTGGAATGTCGCTGTGTGTTCGGTGGCGGTGGCGGCGGTTTGGCCGTCCAATCCTGCTGGTGTCGGTCCGCTTTCCTAACCGCTTACGGGTCCGCTCGAGAAATTGATGGGCGTTTTTCTGCGGCGTTTGCTCCTCTCGCTGCGCTGCTGGCGTGTGTGTTGCGTCTGTGTGTGTGTGTGTGAAATGGAAAAAAATTGCAATTTTTCACAGTCATAGTTGCCACCTGGTCGAGAGTGCTGGTCGGCGTTGCCACATCGTTGACGTAGTGTAAAAATACTGAAATACCGATAATTCTGTGGTAATCTTCTTTGGGATATGCTGGTCACACTGCGATTGCGAATATTAAAATCAAAAGCTTAATATTTAGAGCTGTTTTTCTAGAATTCAAAAAATATAACCGTCTTTCTACAGATGTATCTTTAAAAAAATTATAAGCTTAAATTTAAAATAAAATAATAAAAGGTAAATTGAGTTTTTAAAACCACTCTTAAGTCGAATCAATGCAGTTTTTTGGTATTATTTTCAGTTTGAAAAGAAAAAACACAATGAATTCAGTAATTACGACACTTTTAAAACTTTATTTAGCAAAAATAAACCAATTTGAATGAAAACCTAATAAGAAATTACAAAAAAAAAAAACAAAAAACACTTTGTGCGGCTGCTGGGAACAAAAATAAGCACACGTTATTCTTAACATCTCCTTTGGCCAAAAGTGGCAAGCGCGGCAGGATCTCAATGGAACTCCCCCGAATTACAATTACAATATAAATATACACAGATAATTTACGCACACACCGGATGGCGTGTGCACTGGCCTATTTGTATATACTGAATACTCAACGATTGCATGAAAATATAATAACAAATCTCAGGGGTAATACATCAACATTAAAAGCCTTGCAGGCTGCATTCTCTTTAAGAAAATAGGGACGCCTGCTCGGTGAGCTTCTTCGTCCAATTCTGGCGGGTGGCAGGATCCTCAATCTGGCTACGTACAAGGCATTTGCCCTGCGAGATGAGTTCCGCAAACTGGGCCACAATCGGATCACGGCCGCATGACGCCACCGCCGTCACCGTGTCCGCCTCGTTCACAAAATAGGCGACAAACTGAAAGTCCTCCATGTTGCCGTCGATGATGACATCGTCGTAGGATCCGTGGCCGCAATACCGGATGCCCTTGCCAAAGAGCAAGGTAAAGAAGAAGGGCACCGCCTCCAATTTCTTCACGCCGCCGCACATATTGATGGCCGCCACCCGTCCATGATACTGGGCCAGCTGGTAATGGCCGATATTCACGCGATCATGGGCCAGGCCATGGATGTGGGCATTGGCTATGTCGCCGCCCACATACACATCGGGAACATTCGACTCGAGGAAGTCGGTAACATCCACGGAGCCGTTGCGATTAACCTTCACACCCGATTTGGCCAGGAACTGGGTGTTGAGCTTGGAGCCAGTGCCCAGTATGAGAAGATCGCAGGGCAGCACCGTGCCGTCCGTTAGCTTCACCTCGCACACCTTGCCTTCGTCATCACCAATGATCTCAGTGATGCCGCTCTCCATGCGCATCATCACCTTGTTCACCTCGAATAGCTCCAGCACCCGCAGGCCAATCGCAAACCCAAAGGCCGACTTCAGTGGCACCGAATCGCGACCGACCACAGTGACATTGGCGACCTTGGAGACCAGGGCGGCGGCTGCTTCCAGAGCAATGAAGCTGGATCCCAGGCAGACCACCTGAAACTCGGGTTTAATCAAGTCCACGATGGCCTTTGTGTCGGCCAGCTCGCGAACGGTATGGACGTTTTTCAAGTTGACATTGGAAATGGGCGGACGGTAGGCGGAGCAGCCGGTGGCCAAATAGATCTTGTCATACTTCACCACATAGCCGTTGCTGCAGTGCAGCTCCTTTTGGGCGGTGTCCAGCCTTTCGGCCGATACGCCCAGCCACACTTCAATGTCGTGCTCCTTGTAGAATTCCTCGTCGCGGAAGCGCAGCTGCTCGATCCCCAAATTCATGGCCTTTGAGATCTTGACACGATCGTAGGGCAGATATTCCTCGCGGCACACCATTATCAGTCGACCGGTGAAGCCCTCCTGCCGTATAGTTTCAACAGCCACAGCGCCAGATGGACCACCGCCGACCACAATAAAGACGCGCTGATCCTCGGGCTTACGACGAACCATGTTCTTGATACGCTTATTCTGGGCCAAATCCGAGCGCTTGGCTCGCAACATCACCTGACCCTCGTTGCCGACCTCGACGCGATAGCAGGGTATGGAATCCAGGCCGGGGAAGTCCTCAATATCGCCAGTATCCAGATTGAAGCAGGCACCATGCCAGGGACAGCGGACACGGCCCGATCCCAAGGCGCCCGTGTTCAAGGGAGCTCCATAGTGGCTGCACTTGGCACCGACCGCCTTCAAGGTACCGTTCTGCTTCACCAGAAGGACACGGGTATCCTCGTCAAAGTCCACCTGCCGCATCTCATTCTCCCTGAGATCGGCGACATTGCATTCAACGGCCACGGGTTCTGTGTACTCCACGGCATCCGACGAGGACTGTTGCGAGGACATGGTTGTGCTGGGACTCTGGTTGCTGCACTTGGACTGATAGGAACCGACGGCACCGCCTAAATCACCCATCATGCAAAGAGAACAAAAAGAGAAACGGCGATAAAGAGATATTCGGATTCAGGTATAAATATATATATATATATAGAGATATGTTTAGGTTGTGTGACTGGAGATAAGAACGAGACGAGGTATGTGTGGGGCACATAAAATTTTCCAGTTTTTCACTAGGGTTCAAGGGAAAGTCGGACGACGTTTGCTGCACAGGTAGCGAGACGAAGATCAGTAAAGAAAATGCCTCGCTCGTGTTCGGAAGTCTTTTTGGGACTGCTTTTGCTTTCGCTGGGATTCGTTCGGTCCCAATCCCGTTCCCACTCGCAACTCAGCAACCTGCAGGAGCTGGAGCTCAGCTCGTTGCGCACCCACAAGCAGCTGCTGCAGGCGGAGATATCGCGTCTCTTCCTGGAGCAGCCATCCCGTCCGGAAAACCAACTTCTGCTGGACGACCTACAGCTGAGGGATCACCAGCTGACGGGGCAAATCGAAAGTCTGGAGGAGGCTGTCACAGCCACCGGTGGCCTCAAGGGAGGCAATCAAAGCACCCAGCGGCTGGCCATCAATCTGACCGCCGACTTTGAGCATCTGCAGCACAAATTGGATGACTTGAAGCGGCAACTGGAACTTTTGGATGGACGCTTTGCCACCCAGGGCAAACAGTTGGAGCAGCAGTCAGAGATCTCGCCACCAGCTGCCCCTGGTTTGGGCTCCTTCCTCTGGGGACCCCTGCTGACCATGCCGGAGTTTCCCCAGGGCAGTGTGGCGGCCAGTGATCACAGTAGCCATCAGCAGGATCACCAGGATCACCAGCAACAGCAACAGCAGCAACAGCAGCAGCAGCATCAGGGCTCCTCCAGTCCCTCCATCATTAAGCGAGTGCTGGACATGCTAAGGCCATCGGTGGGCGTTGCCAATTTACGCAGCCGCTGGTCAGAGTCGGATAAGTCAGCGGGAACGGTATCCGGAATGGTTCCGGGAAAAGTCTCGCATCCCCTAAGCGCCGAGGAGCTACTGCCGCAGTTGCAGGAGCAGCGTAGATTCCTCGATGATGCCATCACACGCCTGGAGCTACTGGCCGTCAAAAACGGACCCAAGAAAACTTGATAGAGAATCTACATAAATAATATCCCATATAAGCGAGAGGATCCAATATTAACCCCTTTTATATGGGACACAGATAAGTAGCGGCCATAAATATACATAATAACGCTGCACCATAAATTTAAGGTAGATATCTGATAATGTATAAGCTAAATCGAGTACCTCGAGTGTGCCTATCTTGATCGGTAATTATTTATAATCAAAATGAACACTCTAATTGAATAATAAAAGAACTAAAACCATTATTTCATCTGTGAAAAGGTTGTAAAGCAGTGGTGGACACACGCATAACTTGACACGTTAGTAAGACCGTGCTGTCGTGTACGAACGCTTACACTCGCTCGGTGTGAGCAGAGCTCGGGCAGCGAAACTTGTAGTCTAGGTAGTCTATATGTAGGACATCACTGTTATTAAGCTTAAAAACTTAAAAAGCAAATTATCTCGAATAAAATTAATAAAATACACTACTAACTACCTTCAATTTTATTTGGAAAATCACTTAAACTTCGCTTAAATAATTGCCACGACTAAGAGTAAATTATTTACAAATAATAGACCCAGGGAAGGGAAACAGCTGGCTAATTGTTGGTTACCAACGGACCACAACAAAAGCGGATCTTAGCGACAGGCCCCGTTTCGAATCCAAACGATTGACTCATCCGACCTGCTTCAATGTCACGAAAACTCTTTCAAAAAAAAAACTCCTAACTCATAGCCAGGCCTTGCTACGTCATCGAGAAAACCTAGACAATCAGAGGTAACACCTGTAAACGTGTGTTTCCACTCTTGTTCTAGTTCTGGTTCTAGTCGGTACTGATATGGCCATATAATGTCCAAGCACACGCCTATGTCCCCTATCTCGAGTGACTTGGCATACGATGTATGTATGCCTATAATATCTCTGATATATCGCTGATAAGGTAGGTTCCTATATTGATAGGCTTCCTCCATGATGGGGCTGTTTCTGGGGGTATCGGTGGGATTCAGGAAGCTAATCAGGGCGGGACCAAACATAAGGGGGCTCTCGAAATGACTAGAAAACCAGCAAACATCATCATTGTCGTATAGAGAATTATGGCAAGTCATCTGGAATTCTCATACAGTGAATAGCGAAAATATGCTGACAAGAACTAAGGCTTAAGGTTATCTACTTGGTTGGTGAAGTGTTTTGGCAGTAATTTAAATAAAGCAAAATAATACGTTAATTTCAAACTATGATAAGCAAAGTCTCTCTCTCTCTTTAAATTTAAAAAATATCTCACAAATAAATGGTATTTTTATTATCTTTATTTTATAGTTTTTAGAAATGAATATTTTTTAATTTGTTTTTATTTTAAGCATTTAGGGAATATGTCTCTCTCTCGCTCTCTACAATGATTAGTGTTTTCATTATATTTATTTTATAGTTTTTAGTAATGAATATTTTTTAATTTGTTTTTATTTTAAGCATTTAGGGAATATGTCTCTCTCTCTCTTTAAATTTAAAATATCTCTACAATGAATGGTGTTTTCATTATCTTTATTTTATAGTTTTTAGAAATGAATATTTTATTTTATTCCATTTAGGAAATATGTACATTTTATTGAATGCGAAAAATGTCTGAGAACTTTAGTCAGTTTTTTTCCAGAGTTTTCTAAATGGTTTGAACATCATTTATTTAAAAAATTACCAAAATTATATGTATAAAAATCTAGAAATATTTGAAAGTAAAAGTAACTCAGACCATCTCTTAAAAGACAAAACCAAATATACATTTTAGCACATTCTTTAAACTTAATAAATATTAGGCAGCCCTTGAAAAGGTTTAAATAAACTTGTGCTAGCAATAAACCATTGTTTTAATATTAATTCTGCGTTGTAGAAAGTGTGATATCCCTTTTCTTTATCAGTTAATAGCCTACCTGATCGAGAACATTAACAAAGTTGAGTATATAAGACTTTAAGTTAGTTAGAAACCTCATAATTTTAAATAACTTTCCTTGAGAATGTTGAAAACTGCTTTAAGATCCTTTAATACTTTTTATTCCATTTAAGCATCCTAGTCCGTAGTACAAACTTTCGTTAATGTACATACAATTCTAGACCGCACTGTACCCACATACATTTCTTAACCTCTTTCTTCACTCTTTTTCGATTCTGTCTGTCTAATTAGGAATGACTCGCCATGTTAATCTTAGATTTGGGTCTCTCTTACACACGCGTGTGTCTAAATAAAAATAAAAAAAAAAACAAAAACCGGTTGGCTAGGGGCTGTGACTCAAGCTGTGGCCAATGCCAAAGCCTAAATAATAATAGTACTATATGTAGTAGTAGTAATAATAATGTGTAGATAATGCGAGAGCAACACAGCGCAGCGACGGAACAGGTCTCACCTTAATTATTTTCGTATGTGTTTGGCTTGGGAAAGGATTCCGATTTCCGATTTTCAGATTAGCAGCCGTGAAGGAGAGTTTGTATTGGTTTTAAGAGAATTCACAATTATGTTCACTGGATTTTTTTTTAAGAGCTTTTTCAACGCTTAAACGCCGGCAGTTCTCTGACGAATGAATTGCTGGCTATGACGGTGACCGGCGATGAAGCCCAGCCGTCAATGTAAGCGAATCGAGTGGGGGGCAAATATGCGAAAAGTCAAAGGCAAGAGCAAGAGAACAAGGGAAGAGAACGAGAGAAGCGAGTAGAGAATAAAGAGAGGGAAATGGTGGAATGTAGATAGCAGTAGCTACTGCCACAGTGGATATCGATTGGCAGAAACAGCGGCAATTATTCAAAGGAGAGATTATTAAAAAAGAGAATAGTTCTCGAAGCATTTTGTATATTTTAACATTTTCTAAACGTACTTAAAAAAGGCTTAAATGCTTTTCTCTTTTGCTTCTACTCATTGTTCTAGACCCCTACAAATATAATCATTTCGCAGACCCCCTTCCTCCCCCTAGGTGATTACTCTTCAAGACCTCAATTTATTATCTAAACATGTAGTACAAAAAACTTGGTTTTTTCAAGCCAAAAATGGAATTCTATCAGCTAATAATATTTTGTACTTAGATATTAATTAAATATTAAAAAGGAGATTACTTTATTGTAAACTTTGGAGCAATATTCACTGTGGCAATGACGCAGCTAAGAAGCAAACAAGTTGCGCACTCCCGCTGTCTCTTTCCCCATTCCCCAATCTCTTTTGGGGGGTTTCTCATAGCCGCTGAGACAATTATCTAACCGCCTTCCGCCCCCCACCCCCCAAAACCACCGACAAACCCCCCAGAGCAGCACCACAGCTCCAAAGCGGGTCATTCCCACTCTCCCAATCTCAATCGGTATTAAATTCCCAATACAAATGGCCTTGTTCGATCAGTAAAAGGAGCACACGGGGCGCGATGGCGTCTATCATCGGAATCATCTGCGACATGACCGCACACTTTTCCTAATTACTGCCACGGGAGAGTTGGATTGGAGTTGGATAGAAAGTACTCGTATATATGTAGCTCTATACATTGAAATAACTGGCCTATTTGCATGGAAAATAATCAATAATAAGATCGAATCGGACTCGGTTTTAAACTACTTTTACATTTACTACAACAACATAGATCAGGGGTGCCACAGAATTCGCTGAGGATTGTTTAGAATCCATTGAAATTTGATTACAAAACTAAATAATAAAAGTAATATATTTTTCCATTTGACGTTTAAGTATTAATTGATTTTATAAAAAAATATTTAATATAATTTTCAAAATTTGTAAGGAAATGCAAAACAGAATAAATAGATTATTTAAATTTTGTATACTTAATATACGGAATAGTACACAAAAAAAACAAACAAACTTGCACTTGCAATTATAATTGGAAATATTATTAATAATTAATAATAATGAAAACTAATACATTAAAGCTTTCTGAATGGAAATTTATAATTATTTATTTATTTATTATTAAAGATAGAGAAGTTTACAAAACTAGACTAACTTAGTTG
>JAEIIG010015938.1:0-11226 GCA_018904695.1 Drosophila parvula
TTAAATTATATTCTAAAAATATGATATTAAAAGGGAAATATTAAATAAATAAATAAATAAATAAATAAATAAATAAGTAATAAAAATTATTGAAATATACATATGAGAGGCCCATTTTCCCATTTAAAATCATAAAACAAATAATTGAAATGTCATACCAACATTTTCGCACCGTGTAGCGCACATATTAGTTGAAAAATTGTATAACAAAAGTTAAGAAAAATTGCCTGAGACTTTTAAGGAGAGACGACACAGAGACACAGGGCAGCGAAGTGTGCTCGCTCTCTTGCTGGCCAAGACCTAGAGACAATGGCCTAGCTGGGGACGAGGACAGGGACATGGGAGCAGGGATAGCAGGGTCCAGCAGCTATGGGATATCGGATCGGTACCTGCGGTGCTCCGGCTCACAGCTGGAGTTGTCACTGGGCATGTAAAGAGCCAAACAAATCGAAGGATGCAAGTCAATGGGTGATGGCTCATTTTCGAACCTCATCCGCTTCGACTCGCTGCCTTTTTTTCTTTTTTTTGCCAGAGCCAAACAACTAATTAAGTCATCAGGATGGATAGAGGAAGCTGGGTAAATATTTAGCTGGACAGCAGCTGGAAGTCAACATGAAAGAAGCTGGGTTTTTCTTTTTTTTTTAGAGCAAAATAGCTCTAAATAAAGGTAAGGGCTCAGGAAATACCTTTATGTTAAGAAAGAAGTTTAGCTAAATATAGTTTCAAGTTCACCCCTTTATTAAAATTTGTTTTAAATAAGAAAACCATTTTAAAATTTCGTTTTTTTGTTATTTATTTGATATTTTTTTTAAATTTGTTAAGGAATATATACAAAAAGTGTGCACTAAGCAAACTGCAAAGGCCCTCGATCGCAAGAAGTCTGCTCTTTGAGGATCTCGGCGGTATCCCCAAAGATCTCGATGGAGAACTCTCTTCCAGAGTTCCGATCGACGTTCCAGGTCGATCCGAAGGCAAAGTGCTGAGGAATTTTGCTAAATTGCAGCATTTAGACGTCGCGGGCGGTTTGGAAAAACGTTCCAGCGAGATCTCGCTGGATCCAACGCTGCTGCTCCTCCGCCTGGTCCCTTGGTTGGTTGTCTCTGTTTTGCTGGTGATCCAAAGGCTTGGTTTCCTTTTTCGCATTTTATACATTTAGCTGGCGGGGAACTTGCCGAAGAACTGCATCCGCTGGAAGAGTTCGGCGGAGTTCAGATGCGGCGGATAGCCCTGCAGCTGGGCGGGATGCTGAGGGGGAGCTGCCGCAGCCTGGTGGTACTGATGCATCTGCTGGTAGGCAGCCTGATAGGCGGCGGGATTCATGCGCTGGTAAAGGGCGGCGGCAGCAGCAGCGGCGGCGGCGGCTGCACCGGCGAAGGGAACTCCGGGATAGCCATAGCCGGGAGCCGGAGCTCCGTAGGGCGAGGCGCCGCCGGACATGGGGGAGAAGATGGCCTGGCGGTAGGCTGCCAGGCGGGTGCGACTGGCGCCGGGATTCTTGCGTCTCAGCTTGCCGGTGGTCTCGCCAATGAAGACCTCCTCGGCGGAGGGGTCCAGGATCCAGTAGTTGCCCTTGCCGGGATCGTCGTAGCTGCGCGGGATCTTCGTGAAGCACTTGTTGAGGCTGAGGTTGTGGCGGATGGAGTTCTGCCAGCCGCGCTTGTTCGCCTTGAAGTAGGGGAAGCGGTTGATGAGGTACTGGTAGATCCCGTTGAGGGTCAGTCGCTGCTCGGGGCTGTCCTGGATGGCCATCATGATGAGGGCGTTGTAGCTGTACGGCGGCTTCTTGTTGTCGGCAGCAGTGGAGGAGGAGTTGAGCTTCTGTTTCTTGCTGGGATTGTTGCCCTCCTCCTCGGCGCTCTCCTGGTCCTCCTCCAGCTGATCCTCCAGATCATCGTCGAACTCCACATCGAGCTTGTCGTTGTTCTGGGAGGACAGGCTCTCGGCGGCACTGCTCATGGGCGTGCTGGTCCTGCTTGGGCTGTCGAAGTCCTCCGAAGCGGACAGCTCGCCATCCGAGTTGGAGTAGGGATGGACGTACTGATGATGGGGCATCTGGTGCATCTGGTGCATCTGATGATGATGGAGGTGCCGGGGCTCCTCTTTGATGCTCATGACGGGCTGCGCAACTTGCGGTTTCTTGGCCAAAATGGCATCGATGGAGAAGTTGCTCTTGAATTCCATTTCACTTTTCACCATTGTTCTTGGTTCTAATATTTCTTTGGTTGTTTCTTTTTGTGTTTCAGTTTATTCTGCGGCTCACACACACGACTTGGATCGCTTGAGATGCTTGCGTTGGAGATGGTAGCTCTGAACTGACTCTCTACAGCACCGGCCCGGGCTATTTATAGTCCTACCCCCGTGCTCTCGAACAAAGTCTACACACAGAGAGAGAGTCCACACGGCCCAGGGTCCACGAGAGGGATAGGTAGATACTGCCTTGCAGGGAAAGAGAGCGAAAGAGAGAGAGAGAGAGAGAGAGAGAGGGTAGTGGGCGCTGTGAGAACGGGAGTAGGTAGCTGAGACCTGGGACTCCGCCCTCCATTTTGTTGACCATTTTGTTCCACTCGCCTTCCACAGCCCCTGTATATGTGTGCATATGTTTACATATATGTGTATGGGTGAGCGGGACTTTGTTTGGGAACTTGTGGATGTTTATTTGCAGTCTTTGCTGCTTCGGCGTCAAAATATCCATTACATCCAATCCAAACAGGGTTGCCTCTCTCGCTCGCATCCGTTGGGGTTGTTTCGCGACTGCGAAGCGAGCGAGCGTCGTCGCTGTTTTGACTATTAATTGCACTAACAAGCGGGTTAATGAAAACAAAAACACACACACGCACACATACCGGAGAGTTTGCAATTTAATTAATCAGGATATTTATTAGTTCTATAGGAATTTCCAATTATTAAATAGCTTCTGTCCGCGATAGAGGTTACACTAATGAAGATGGCAACTCTGGAGAGCTGTCAAAGGAAATTTTGAAGCAGTTGCTTGAGTAACTTTGAATTGTTATTAAGTATTTATGCATTAAGTATTACGTTTTATTATAAATGAGTAAATAAATTTAAAAAAAAATTAAAAATATAATATATACATTTGTATCTTTTGATTTAAAATCATTCTTTGACAAATTACATCAAGAAACTGCTGTTTAATTGTAAAACGCTCTGAAAGAGTTTAGAAAAATTGAACTTAAAAAATAAAAAATATTTAAATAAATTCTTGAATCACTCAAAAATATTGTTTAGATTGTTGATATTACAAATAAAATGTCTAGTATTTAATTAAACAATTTTAACTTCTAAAGAAAGCATATCTAAGCTGAATTTATATGATAATCTATAAGATCAGCAGAAAAAAGACTGGCAACAAAAATTAGTAATAATAGCTACATGTTTCCCTTAACCAAAAGTGTTTTAATTATTTAATTCCACCACTATTTAAAATATTATTTTATATATTTAATAGTATCTATATGTTCCTATTATATTTGACAATGAATTCGTAGAATTAGTTTTCCTTTTCTGTCTCTGAGTTGCTCTTAATCCCGCCCAAACTAGTTCAAAGGGTTTCTCTACTCGGCCTGGTCCGGGGATTACGGGACGCACAGATCCCGATCCCTCTGCCTGGCCTGGGCTTACGGCACCCGATCTTCAACAGCTCAATGGAGCTCAGCTCACCGGCTCAGGTAATCCGAAGGGGTTAACCCTTCCAAGCAGCCAGGATTTGTTCTAGTTTCGCGACAGATTTTCGAATTAGTTCTGGGCGCGCTTCGGCGAAATCAATACGTGGATCCTCTGGCAATCCTTTCGAGATTAATAAATTTCACAAAATGCAAGCCAGATAAATATTTGTGCTTAGAAATCGGGAGAGAAGTTTAAAATGGGGTTTAAAAGCAAAGTTAAGTTGTGTTTTGTTGACTCGTGAGGGGGAGTTAAGTAAGAGAAGGGAAGTGGATTTTTAAGCCATTTTAATGCCTATTTATTATTAAGGAATTATTGGGAACATTTATCTCAAAAAGGTTCTTAAAGAACTAATAGCTTTTATTTCAAAAAGCACTTCCTTACTTTTAATAATCATTTTTTAGAAAAAGAACTACTTATATTTATAATATTTTTATGTAGAGATCATTGCAACGTTGACATTTCCAAGTGAGTTCCCTCTGACGACACATGCAACTCATGTGGCAAGTGGGAAAAGATATATGTATAATATATCCTTCGAGATCAAAGAAGGCGCAAGTACTTGGTAGCCATCTATCTGAGGGGTTTTTTTTCGATTGGAATTTCGACTGGCAACGGGACCGAGACTGGACACTACAATAACAAGGAAGTACAAGTGGTTTTTGTTTTATGTTTTTATGGCATGTTTTTGTTAGAACAATTGAACAAATATACGGACAGCATTCATATACGTAAATTGGGCGAAAGTCAAGTACAGAGACAATGAAGACGTCAGCGCTGTGGGTTATTACAGATGGATCTTTGGGATGGATCTTATGGATAAATGGATGGTTGGATGGTTCGGTGGTTCGGTGGTTCGGTGGTTCGGCGGCTTTGCCCGTTTGATATTTTAGACAACTTGACAAAACAATCAAAGCAGCAACAGCAGCAACAAAACACATGTTCCAAATGACTGTCTATTAATTTGCTGCCGTCCCCTACTCATATTTTTTTCGTTTTTCGGTTTTTTTTTTTTGCTTACAGAAAACGGAAAACAATGGTTGTAGAGAGAAAAAAAAAGTAGGCAGCGCACTTTTAACGCAGTAGTTCCAATTTGCCGATGATGATAATGATGCACTCTCGGAGAAGTCGGCAAAGTTGAAAGTATCTACAGATTGAGAGCCACGAAAAGAAAAAAGTAGGCGTTAGGGCTAGGCAGCAGGTTCAGTTACTATTCTCTTTTTTTTCCTTTCTATTCTTTCTTTTCTAAGCGATGGGATAAATGAAGATTTGAACGCCTCGATTTTCTTTTTGCGGCTTCCTCTTCCCCCTCATTTTTCTCTCTCTCTCTCTTTTTGGGCCACTAATTGAGTTGGAAATTTGTGTAGTTTTTCTTTTATTTTTTTGCGAAAGATGAAAGGTTCTGTGCCGACTTCGACTACATGACTCCCTGACTTTTCCGTTGGCGGTGTGCATAATTTTGACAGCCGCGACAAAACTAATTGATTTGTGAAATCCCTAAGCCAGGACCAAAGCCACAGGTTCACAGGACACACACATTGCAGAGGCATAAGGGGTTTAAAAAGGACGATATGGGATATAGAAGGTAGGAAGAAGAGGATATCAGTTACTGAATAACAGTGTAGGAGCGTCCCACTAAATGTATTTCAGTCATAATGATCAAAACGAACAGGAATATATTAAAAAATACATAGAAATAGCTTCAGAATTAACAACATAATATGATTATTTCTAAATGAAAATGTTATAACAAATTAAGAGCATTTTTAAGGGGAATTTATTTAACTTTTTACTTGAGAAGTGGCAAAAGAAACGATTAAAATAATAAAACAATTCCTATTTTAATCAAATTTCGAGGTGAACTATTTGATTAATTCAACCTGAGTACTTAGCTTTTATTTATTTCCTAGTTCCCAAGTGTTTTTCATTTAATTTTTAGGTTGATCTTCCCCTAAGTAACTCCTTCTTTTATAGTGATTCACAGATAAAGTCAACAGAGCTTATTTCCTAATATTTATAAGGAAACATAAGTAGTTTATTATTTACAGAAGTTTCTCAAATTTCAGAATATAGAAATTGTAGTCAGAAAATCTTTTTTACGATATTTTTAGCTAACATTTTTTAATGAAATATTATTTATTATTATATTATTATTTATTATTTATTAGAAATAATATTTCTAATATTCTAATCTAATATTTTACTTGAACGAAATCTATTATTAAGTGTTATAAAGGGAGCTACATGTTGTAAGGGACCCATCCTTGAGTCGAAATTAAATTCCCAACATTTTTTTCTACTGGCCTCGTTGATAATTCGGTAAAACGAATTGATTACGAATTCGCAATCCCTGCTGGACACACACCTTGAGCAGACCGAGAGCATGTGGTCGCTGATTGGGTGATCAGAGAGCGATCAGGACCGCACCGCGGTCACCTCGAGCTGGACTCCACGCTGGCTGACATTATGGTTTCATTGCCAGAAACCACACTTGGGCGTTGCCTTGGCCGAAAGGAGCTTCACGCTTCACGAGGCGAGCGAGCGATACGCCTGCCTCATTAGCTCACAAAAATCGAAGGAGAACTATGGATATAACTATAAGGACAAGGACTAGGCACATCTATAGAAGGAACTAAGCGAATTCCAAGTAGACACCGTGGCCACAGACAATGTCCATGTAATTTTCAATTAACGCCACAAGATTTCCATCCTCCTCATCCTCATCCTCATCCCGGGAACGGATGGCAGAACTTTCGCCTCCGGTTCGTTCCACTGTGGGTGAGCATTGAGTCTCATAATTGATCGTAATGTGCGATATTCCTCTGAGATGTCCCTGCTGTCAGCAGTCAGCAGTCCGAGTCCTGCGAGACTGTCACATGGCCCGGGGACGACATCGGCATCAGCAGGACATCAGCTAGCCGGCATTTGTCGCGCTCAGCGAGTCGTCCTCGTCCTCGTCGTCGCCTCGCACTTTGCCTTTCAGCCATTGTCAGGAGCCTTCGTCCTGTCCTGCATAGCGACAGGATATGCAGAGGACACAGACCGAAAATCAGCCCGATTTTATGGCCCAAAACAATGGCCATGATCGATCTTTCGATCAACCAGATTTTTTATGCATCCGAAACGAACTGAGGCTGAGAGAACTGTCACTAATCACAGGTCCTTTTCAGGTTTTTCTTCTGAAGCCTCCACTTTTATTGATAAGTCCCAGATTTTGAATGAATCCCACAAAACCGGATTTAAGTTTATATATGGCCTTTACGATCTGATTTTATAACTGCCAAATCGGAGGGTATTCAGGTAGCGAAACGGTGGAAATTGGCAGGTTTATTGCTCCGAAAAAAAAACAGGTAGGAATATATTAGTTGTAAAAGAATAAATAAATTATAGGGGGAGCTAAAAATGAAAGGCAACCAAAATAATATAAACTTGCATAATTCTTAGATGATGAAATAAATGAATTTTGAAGGCAATTTTTGATATATTATAACTCCGAAATGTAGGCTTCAAATGTAGATTTATATATAGATATAAAACCTCAAAATGTTTTCATGATATTGTCCAGAATAAAACCCAAAGATAACCATATAAAAATAGCTTAGAATGCAGTTAAAAATGTAATTAAAAATGAAGCCTAAATATAACAAAAACATTTCTAACATTTATTTAAAAAATAAGTTTAGGAACTGATATACCCAAAACTGCTGATTAAAAGCAACAATAACCCAGAAGTAGCCTAAAATTATACCAATATAAACCAATTAAATTATAATATTTTGCGACAAAGTGGAAATATGATAATAAACAATAAAATCAACATTAAATCGATCTGCATACATTTTGTATTAAATATTAAAGTTCAACTAAAATGAAAATTAAATAATTGAATCCAAGAACTGCTTAAAAATGCCAAGAATTCCTTAAAATTAAATTTAAAAATGAGTAAATAATACAAACACTAAAGTTAAATCAGACTATTATTAGCAAATTGCGAAAGTAAATAAGACTAGATCCAAAAT
Organism: Drosophila parvula; assembly: GCA_018904695.1. Lineage (NCBI taxonomy): Eukaryota > Metazoa > Arthropoda > Insecta > Diptera > Drosophilidae > Drosophila > Drosophila parvula. The sequence continues at coordinate 7,701 of JAEIIG010015938.1, forward strand.
TCTAAATAAAATTTAAAGAAACTAAATAGAGAACTTAAATACTACATAAAATATGTAGTATATCAAATTAAATAACAAAAATATAGAAAAATCTTAAACATGTTCAAGATCAACTTCTCTTTTCAACTCTCTCCTCTCTTGAAATACTAAATAACTCCAAAGAAGCCTTCAAAGAACTCCAACATAAATAAAATTCGGTTGTCAAAAAAAGAATATTTCCAGCTATTAAAGGATCCCAGCTCTTGAGAGGCACCACCTACTTTCTGCTCCTCCTCGAAGGCGGCTAAATTTTTGTTTTATTTTCCAACCATATGTGTGAAAAAGTTCCACTTAAGTAGAGTCGCCGCCCAGGCACAGCTGGTGGCCATAACCAGCCTTTCTTTGACAACTTTATAGGCCCCGTCGAAGGAAGGATCCGTAGCAGTACGAACTCCCACTGCAAATCGATCAGTTCCAGGACACACAGGACATAAAAAATATATACATATATACTCGTATATGTGTATTCTGCAACTTATCGATTAAGTTGTCCGTGCGGTTTGGGATCGCTATCCCAGGCAGGATGCCAGGATCGAATTATAAAAGGCAACTGGTGCGGGGACTTCCATTTTGCAGCTTGCCAGCCAGGACGGGCCAGAACTGAATTGATTCGTCACGCAGATTTCGATACATTAAATGCAATCATTTGACAACAGGACGAAAATATTTTCATCCATTGTGTCCTAACAATATGTGTGTGTGTGTGTATCCGAGAGAGTGAGCCCTTGCAGGTTTCCATGGTGGTGTGTGGGACCGGACCAGGACTCCCCCCAAAGCGTAACAAATGCGTGATGAGGATGTGCTCTCTGTGAAGGATATCATCTCAGTCTCCGCTCCATGACTCGCTCTCTCGGGGCGTGTGAAATCGGGAAACAACGCCTGGGAGCTGGCGATAATTGCTCGTTAGTGGCAGGCACCATGTCCCTGATGCGGTTCTCGATTCCGCCAACGTTCGTTCGAATTAAGATATCAGAAAGGATGTGGATCTACAGGGGTGACTGTACAGCAGGATTGGGAGATACATTTTACTGGGATGATCAAGAAATAAGGGGTCCCAGGCTTCATTGTTTTCAGTTTAAACTAACTAAATATTTTACTGAGACTTTTTAGACAGAAATAGACCTTTAAGAGTAAAGGATGTGCAATTTGTGGTCCTTTAAATATAGGTATATATTTCATTATTACCACTTTTTTAAATATATATTTTAGTTTTGAAATTTTCTAGCATACTTTCCTTACAAAAATGCACCTTTAAAGCTATGGGCTTTGAGATTTATGAACTTATTAACCTAAAGGATATAAAGTTAGCTTGAGATCCTTTTTAGGGTTGAACAATTATTTTTTTAAGCCAGCTTTTCGAAAGTCCCTTTGGCGCAGTGGATAGCGCGTTGGATTTCTAATCCAAAGGTCGCGGGTTCGAATCCCGCAAGGGATGTAATTTCAATTTTTAAAGGTATTCTTTTGGTTAATTATGATTATTTATTAAAAAAACAATCTATGGGAATGTATAAAGCGTGCTTAGGCGTTTTAAGTTTGATAGATGATCTTTCCTTGAGAGCCCCCAAAGTAGGTCATAGTTTAAGATGTCAGGTTGGGGAACTCATCTATAGAACCCCTTTATATGGTTTCTATCTTAATCCAAAATCATTCCATATCGATCAGAGAACATATCTATAATTACCCAGAATTACTCTAAGTTTTCCATCTATAAATTCTAATATTTTTATTCCATATTTATATCCTTTTTCAAAATACCAAAATGAATAAAAATCTAGAGCTAAAAATCCCTCTGTAGATGTCATTAGCAGCTTATGTGTTGCTTTATTTTTGATCCAAATCTCTTATTGTTGTTGCCACATGTTGGTTTGACACCTTCGTGAATTTCACACCTATGCTACTTACAGGACAGGAGCATAAAGGTATCATCCTGCTGATCTAGGCATCTCCAACGATTACAATCATTATCCTTTCAGCGGAGCAAGTTCCCCGAAAACCCATTAAGCCAACGATTGTGCCAAAATGTGACAACTTAATCCACATAAAGTAGCCAAAAGACGGGATGCCCTTTGAACTATATATATATAGCCCGATCATCGTGATTTTTGTCTAATCTTTGTGATTTTTTTTTGTGCCAAACAACAAAGATGTGACAACATAATCAAGGCGAGTCGGCGAAAGATCACACCGGCCGCATGTCCTTTTCGAGGAGGAAAATTACTAAAAAGGAAGCCGATCAACGTGCCGAAAGGTGGAAAGAGTGTGCGTGTGGAAATGTCACCTGAAAAAAGAGCAAGGAGCAAGGAGCAAGGAGCAGCCGCCGCTCTGTAAGGAGTTTCGGAGCCCCGACTTTGATGCCTTTGTTTTTGGGATACATTTTATCACATTGTCATTGCGGGCAGACCAGGAAAATAAGAAATAAAAACCAGCCGCCGCCGCCGCCGTCGTCGCTGCCAACAAATGTCTCAATTATTATCCGTTTTTCGGCATTTCGGACTCTGACTTTCATTCTGTGTGAGCGACTCCGGGCCACGCCTTTTGGGAAAATATATACATATATACGCCGAGAGGGGAATCATGCACGTTGCTCCGCAGCGGGAGTCCTTGATTTATGCGACGGCGATCCTTGATCCTGGCTCTCTGTGGCTCCGACTGTGGACGCAATCAAAGGAAAACTCAAACAATATGTAGTGTAATCACCACAAATGATCGCAGCGCGTGCAAAATGTTTGAAGGAAGCGTCGTTAGCATCCCCACATCACCCAAGGAATAAGCCAACACAATTAAAAAGTCAAAAGGAGACGACGGACGACGGTGGCTAAGCGGATTGCTGCCTGCGTTCGGCCTTTGATAGTCTTAAAAATTGATTCCTTCTTTTTTTTTTTCTCTCTCTCTTGGCCTTATTGAAATGAGCAGCAGACGGTTCTTTCTACTCTTCTTTCGGGCCTTTGTTGTTGGGTTTCTGGACGTGTTAACATAGCAATTAACTTTTACAAGGCCTGCCCAGGCTAAGGAGCAGGGAATTTATGTTCAAATTTATGCGGCAACAGGATATGACCGTAAGGATCATGAAAATAACACATCTAACAGCTGGCAAATATGATGAGGAAGATGATCGGTTTATCGGACATATTGGAATGTGCTTCGAGTTGAGGTGTGAAGCGTCTCAGAGGGTATTGGGGGATCAAAAAGGGTATTTAATGTTCAAGAAACACCTGACAAATGTGCTTATTATATTCAAATTATTCAAAATGAAGAACAGAGAGGAAAGATGGCGACTTTTAAATGTTATAAAGGTGCAAGAAAAAATATTTCAGGATTAGATATAAGCATCATTAATGAATTACAATATTCTTAAGAGAAAACTCCCCCTAGGTAATTATATATTTACAAATAATATCACTAAATAATGGGTAAGTTAATCAATAAATAAACAAATTAAAAATTAACTAAACAAACAAATAATTAGTTGAATAAATCAATAAAGTAA
>JAEIIG010015958.1:0-23260 GCA_018904695.1 Drosophila parvula
CATTAGCTTTTCCCCAATTTTTCATGCGTTTCTGCCCACGGTGCTGGTTTTTTATTTCCTCAAGTATGGGTGCGTGAAATTTAAATAAAACGTGCGATTGTCGAGCAGCTGTTGCCGTTTCCCCTCAGCCGGGAGTGACGTGGCAAAGGAAGGACGCCAGGATCGACGGGGCTGACAGTTGAGAGTCACGCACCCACACACACACACACATACAGAACACGTGGAGCTGGCGCCGGATGCTGGCACAAACACACACACACATACACAGCCAGTGTGTATGTCAGGCAGTTTCTCACACGCACAGCGGTCGGGAAATGTGACAGGATGTCATTTTGCAACGCATCCGAAACATAAACACACGCGTTTCTTTTGTACTCCGCCTACATACATATGTGAAAATTATGCTGCTAAAAGGCGGCAAATGTTTGCATTAGTGTCTCCTCCTATCCATACACATATATATATACATACATATATTATATAATATATAGTATGTTTGTATGTATGTGCGGGGTAAGTTTTCGGAAAACAAGCGAAACTAGAAAATTTGCATAAGCGTCGCTCCATTATCACAGCTTTCCCTGGGCGGCTGTGCGTGTGTGGGTGTGTGCTTTATTTTATTTAAAATACACGTAATATTCATAATATGACGCAAATGCTTGTCTCATATATTCGGAAAACGGAAAATGTGTTTAACACATACGGATAACTTGTTGATTTCTCTTTTAATGCCACTCTAACAGTTACACTTTAAATGTGCGCTTGCGGTACGAACTGGAATAATTCATGCATCAATTCGATTAATTAAAAATGCAATAAAACCAATTTGAAACAATTTATTTGCAATAAATTATTTGAGCAGAAATAAAATGCAATGAAATAAATGAATAATATATAAACAGTAATGGCGAACATTTCCGTTGACTTGATGTCTGGTTTTTGGCGTTTGCTTCCTTGGCTTTAATACGTCCGATCAGATTCTTTAAAAGCTCCGATCCCACATAACTAAATATATTTTAATTAATTCGTAGTTGAACTTTATTGGAAATCGCTTCCCCGGGGCGTTTCTCCATTGCATTTCATGCGCGAACACACAATAGCAAATAATGATAAACAACAAAAAAGCAATTCGGATATTACTTATTTATACAGTTGGCTTTTTAGCCAACTGACCACAAATTCAAATATGCGCACAATTAATTTAAATTGTTTTGGTTTGTCCGAATAAAACACCAGTGTCCCAGTGATTGCATTTGGCAGAAGCAATAATGTGATATTAGCAAGCTAATTAAATTTGCTAGGCGGCCAAAGGTTATAAAATGTTAATTATATGTGAAATATTTACCTTCCTTGGGCGGAGTGATAATATTACGATCACACCTCCGCAAAAAACATTCTGAATAAATTAGATAGATATTTTAGAAATTGAATTAAATATAAATTAGCCCCAAGTGTCAGTTTTGTCATCAATCAATCAATAACAAAGGTGACAAAAACGGACGACTTCTTCTCACTTTTCACGCTTCATTTGGCCAATAAATCTTTTGGAATTTCAATCAAGTCAATTAATTTTAATATATGCACTCAATTGTCTCTCTAATTGTGTACAAACGGTGTAGACACGTGCTTGTCAAGTAATTAAATCAGTTTATTACAAATATTACAAATTCAGCGAGCTGGCAGAATGACGACAACCAGGTATGGCAGGTGCTAGTGGGTACAGTGGGTATACTCTACAAATGTGCTTATAAGCCCCCTCTACTCTTGCTCCTTCCCTCGAGGCTTCACTGTACGTCTGTTTAGCACGACTGGGGATGTTTAGTTGGCATAATTAAAATAGAAATAGCAGGCAAATCAAGCCAGACGTCGCCGTCTCTGCAAATATCCGCACTAAGCTGAAATTGCACAAATAATGATAGAGTTGGGAAACTTTTGCCTTGCCCTGGCTTTCTACACTTACTTTCCCTTTGGGAAAATCGCCCCTTCTCCTACGTAGGTACATATATATGCTTACCCATATGCACGAACCTGACGAAAGTCAACAGGGTAGAACTGTTATTTAAAGGCCCAAGGCTTATTTGCCCCATGTTGCCGGGGCTTCTGTCATTTGGCCTATTGATTTTTGCAGGTGGATAACCTTAAATTTTGCCAACACAACTTTTGGCTCAAAGAGTCCTATGTCTACACACAGAAAAGTAAGTTAAAAATGAGTTTGTGTTAAAAATGTTCAAAGAAGTCCAAATGTGTATAGTAAAGTATTTTTATAACTAGTTATTTTATTATTAGTTATTAAATATCACGGAGGTTAGTCCATAGCTTAAATTACGAGTTTTCTTAAAGCTTCAATATCTTTCTTATACTTAAAACATTTTTAAACCTATTACTTAATTTCTAAAAGGAAAAATGATGCATTTTTATATTAATAATAAAGAACTGTACAAAATTAGTTTATGTTAATAAACAAATTCAAAAACTTATTAAAAACTCAATCAAATAAAATTTATCGCTTTCAAATCACCTGAAGGAGTGCCCAAAAGTATGAGACTCTCGTGAGTAACATTCTCTGTTCTTTTCTCAGTGTAGGAAAGATGGAGAAACACTTGAGGCTACGTCGCCAATTTCAGGACGAAGGGCCAAACGTAGTCAAAGTTTGTCTTTTTGAGGGCAAATAAATTTAATAAGCGCATTCAAGTTATGCCAAACTTTAGCCGAGTTGGCCAATTTGATTATGACAGTAAGTGATTTCTTTGTGTGTTTGCTCCTTCTTTGGGCCTTGTTGCTGCTGTGTGTGTGGCAGGCTTGTAATTAACTGGCCTAGGCGTTGCATACTTTCCAGCTGCGTCCCACCGGCGAAAAAAATGGACCAACAAAGGAAAAATATAGGCTATGTTGTGACCCCCCTTCTCATATTTCATTAGCCCTTATCGCAGTGGTAGTGCGCCGGCGACCCAGACTAATTTATGGGGCATTTATGGGCACATTGCAGACCTATTAACAATGTGCAGTCAAATTTAATTTTAGCTACAACGTTGGTCAGCGCAACAAAGCGCTCCCCAAAAAAGAATATAAGGGAAAAAGACTGGAGAACAGAACATTCGAATTTATGTGACAGCGTTTGAAATTTATTTGCTGCAACGATTACATGGAACTGGCGATGGCTGCGGAGATTGGTGTCTGCAGCTCGCTCTCGCTCCCTATAAAGTTCCATTGACCCATTTCGGCCCAGTATCTGGCCAAGCTTACACACACACACACACACAGAGTTTTCCGTTTTTATGCAAAGTTTTTTTTTCTGCTTTCGGCCAGCCGGCCAACAATGTGAATAGAAGGACGAACCAGCCAATGCACAGGCGATTAGTGCACCATTTGGCCGGGATGTGCTAAGCGAGTGTTTATGCGTCGCGGAGAGTTCACATTTATCTGAAGGATTAGCCAACGGTCGGGGGAATCCTGAATTAAGGTCCTGCTGAGCTTGGCACATTCATCAGAATTCTTTGATGGGGAATAACAGGGCGAATGCGTTATAAATTTTGGAGAACAGGTGTTCTTTTTTATGAGCAGAGTGGCTTGGCTTTATTAAACGACTGTGGCACTTGGAGGCTTAAGGGAAATCTCTAAAAGCTTGCTGCGAAATCGAATTGGTATTCCCTTGAATTTTATGAATTATGAATATAAATATGTATATATATAAATGTATAAATGGCATTTTCTTGTAATATTAAAACAAGAAAAAAATAGTAAAATATTCATCCAGTTTAAAAGTGTCATTTTATGGCTTCGACAAGCAAAGGTTTATGTTCCATCATCCGAGTTATTCATTTAGGCCATTTACTCTCGCATAAACGTAATTTTATGAGCTATTGTCTGCCCTACACACACTGGTGCAGTTCATGTGGCGGCTGCTGTTATTTACTGTTATTTGTTTAGCCGGGGATCCTGTTTATTTTTGGGCTTATTTGTTGCCATTGTTGGCTGTCATTGTTGTGCCCCTCGCTGCTGGCCAGTCGGAATACTGGAGTCCCAGAGTGTCCTAGGAGTCGTCCTGGTCGCTGGCCAGTGGTGGATGGTGGTCTTTGGTCTATGGGCCACTCGGTTGACCAGTTAGTGCCGTCGCAAAATGAAATATTCAAGTGCGCATTAAGCCCGCATGCCCCAGTTCCGCTGCATGTCCTGCTGCTGCAGCTGGACTTGTTCCTGCAGCAGTTGCCGTAGCATTTCCAGTTGCAGTTGCAGTTGCAGTGGCTGTTGCAGGACCTGCTGCAGTGGCAACTGCATCGGGCGCTTTGGTAATTGCGAATTTACCACAGGAGTCTGCATGCGGCTGGCTCGCAATTGCACTGGCAATGATTTTTGCCCTCGCCCACTCCTGGCCCATATGTTGATTTCAATTGATTCTTGCTTTGTGGCTGGGCTGCTTTGCTGGTTTCAATTTTGGTTTCGTTATACAATGCCCCCAGTGCAGGGGCATCTTCGTGCTCGTTGCCCCGGGACATGTCAGGCGGGCACAAAGGCATATTATAAATGCCACACGGACTAGTCTGGCCAGCTTCAATTGGCTTAAATGGACGACCATTAAAAGTTTCAGCAATTGTTGTTCACTTTTCCTTTTATCTGCAACAGTTTCAAGTTTCTCCATATCCTCCGGCAGCTTGCTTTTGGTCAGAAGGTGAGTCTCTCAAATGGCATAGATATGGCAAAGTAATTGAGATCGAAATATACATTTAATAAACTTGGATTTGAAATTCCACAAATAATTCCATTGAGAGTTATTTTTGTCCAGAGAATTTCGGTTTATTGTTCCGATTTGTTGTGAAATGCTTTTAGCCAAAGTATAACTATTTTTAATTGAAGTGGGTAGGGGTTGTTAAACGATTTAAATAGTGTCCGAAATGATGCCGCAACTTGTTACATTTAAAGAAAGCAAATATGCACTGATTTTGGAACCTCGGAAATGTAATTGTACCCTAGTAAGATTTAACGAAATTTTTTTGTAAATAAAACAAATACCTCATATAAGATATGTGAATTCAGCTATTTTATTCACCTTTAATAATATATATTCAACAATTTGTAATTATTGCAGTCCTGGCTACATTCGTTCGTAAACAAGACGCCAACGAGTTGCTTCAGACTTTTTTTTCGACCGAGCACACGTCAATATTCAAGCGTTTTTTTCTGCGGCTATAAAACATAAAACTAACTATGGCATTTTGAACAATAAATAAATGGTTCTTTGTTTTTTTTTTTGTTGGTTCTGCTGTTCAGCACTCAAAACTTTTTGCACATTGCAACATAAACGAGAGTTATGCGCAATTACTCGGAAGCAAAGTTAACTTTTTTCCACTTTCGAGGGATTTTGTGGTCAGAAAGAGTGCGCTTTTTAATCTGAATACTATAACTAAGCTGAAGTAGCAAATAAAAGATGGATGCTTTGGTCAATCAGAAAAGAATTGAACGCGGCGGCGACTTACCTTGCCTAACCATTTTCGAAAGGCAGGACATTACGGGGTAAACATTAAACTTTCATTAGTGCAAATAAACACAATTAAGTTGAAGGAGCTTACAAAGGCTTTTGGCCTGCTAAATGTTTTCCTATGCAAATTGAAATAGTTGGCGAAAATGTACTAAGTGGAAACATGTAATGGATGTGGGCTGAACGGGGCGGAAGGATGTTGCTGTGCATATTTGGGTTGCAAGTTTTTGGAGGGGGAAGGACGCCGGCAACTAACTGACTGCATTATATGGCATGCCAAAGGAATATATTTCAGTTGTGGCATTTGTTGATGTTTATTAATTGTTGGAGAGAATTTAAGCTGAGCAATTTTCAAACGGTGGATTATGTTGAAAGTTTCACAATTCAGTGAGTATATCCTAAAGGGATAAGGATTATTTTTTAGCATATTCCCAAAAGTTTTCCCCTTAAAAGATAGCTCTACATATAACATATACTTTTAGGCGAATGCCAAGCATTCTTGATAGCCAGTAATAGCTGTATCTGTGACCACAAGTATTACCCGATCGCTGTTAAATTGAATTTCTAGTTTAAATGGACTTAAAGCTCCTTCAATATTATTAATATTCACAATACAAATCCTATACCTCCCAGTTAAAGGACAATACACCGCATTAGACTGCATAGAAAAAAAGGAGATTTAGAAGAAGCGCCATTGGATTATTGAAGGACGAGTGGCTCCAGTTCCATTGTAGCGTAAAATCCGAGGGCACAACTAACCATCGTACTGCCAGAAATATTGGTTTCTTCCTTATTTTTTTTATGAGTCCGCCGCTCCTTTTGCGTTTCTGCTACGGCAGCCACATTATGGGAACTTGGGTGCCGGTCTGCTTATCGAATCGAACATTTTGTTTAATTGAAGTATTCGAATTTCGGCACAGTTGACTGAACAAATCTAACGACGTTGGTTGGACCGCAACAATGGCGAGCTGCTGTCGGGGATAGTTTGACGCGGCTCCTCCCCGCCAGCTGTAATTGGAAATCAGTGGCGAGATGCAACAATATAAATTTATAAATATTAACGACAACTCAGTCAGTATATATATACAAATATATATAATATATATTAAATAATAATGGGACAGAGCACAGCATTCCTGCTCGTTTGCCACTTTCCGCTAAGTAGTTTACTTTGCTTTCGGCCATAATTGAAATGCCAATGCTGTGAAGTGTGAAGTGTTTGCACTGCGCAGCATTCAGGATCTCTCCCGTTTTGGAGTTGTGAGGGGTATATTGCGATTGCCACTAGCTGGGAAAATGTGTTTTCCATTCAAATGAACGACCAACTGGCTGTAATCAATCAAATTTCAGCGACACACATGAACGCTGTAATTGAATAGCCTTGAATATTTTATACAAATGCTGTGGTCTTTAAAGGGGAAGGATACTCGTATACATATTCCGGAAGGGAAGAATAATGTGTTGTCTGATAAAAAAAGAATAAAGTAAACTGAGAGCATGCTTTAAATATTTCCTGCAAAATGTATTAATTAATTAAGTTATTTGTCTCTTAGTTATGTATCTATTTATTTTATTCTACCTTTATTTTTTCTTGAATTCGAATACTTCGAATACTAGATATAAGTTTGGAGACGAGCATCACCGCTGAACAAAGTCCAACGGACTCAAAAAGGCCCCCTCAGCCAGCGCGGTGAATATCACTATACCACTAAGTAGAGATGTACATCGAGACGAATGATACATCGATTATATATATATATCGCGGTCAATATCATATCGAAAAAATCATCTTGTCTGATATATAAAATTAAAAAATACCTAAAAATATCGCATATAACGTTAAAGTGTCGGTTTTATTTGTATTATCTTAGAAATATCAATAAATTTAATTTTATTGATTTATATTTTTGGACGATAATATTTAGAACTACATATTTAGTTAGTTCTTTATATTTCTTTCTTACAACGAAGGTTTTACCTAAGCTTAGGCTCTCCTTATATCAAACAGTATATCGATTTATCGCGCAACGGTAAAAAGTCGTAGATGTGTATATCGATCTAATCAGTTAGTCTAGTATCGATATATCAATATTATGTACCATCCCTACCACTAGGTATTACTTGTTCGAATCTAAGAACGTTATCTTTCAGTTGCATCGCTCTATATATTTCTACTAAGAACTCGACTGCATTATAAATGGCATTCATTGTCGCTGAGTTGGCTGCTTCTGCTTCCTTGCTCCTGCCTTGGCCTGACTGCGTTTTCTACCATTTTCCTTCGGCATTTTCCATCGCTATTTCGTTCGCTGCTTTTTTCAGTTTTCTTTTCTCTTTTTTTCTTTGTATCGCATTGCAGTTGCATCAAGTAGAAAAACCAATTTGCAGCTATCAAAACGAAGCTGCGAATGGAGCGGCCAAAGTGGCAGCGATTGATCGATTTGTTGTCAGCCGGCTGATGTTTGCGAAGCATTTGAAGTTGCCGGGGGTGTACGCCGTATAATTGTGGACCGTAAATAGGAGGCGATAATAAGGGTGGAGAGCCGAGATTATGGGAATCCACTTGACCCGATTATACGTACGGAGAGTTTATGGGGAGCTCTCATCGTGAAATCATTTCATGATGGTAACTTTAGGGGGTATTTCTACAGGAATTTATTAATCTAAGGAAGTGCTGGTAATTTTAATGGATGCTGCCTTTCATTTTTCCTTACTTTAATTTCACGAATCGCAGATTCCCTGACATACCCGGTATAACCTTCTGCGGTTTCCTTGCGTCAAACTTATGACCGCATAAAGCTCAAAGACAAATGCACAGATTGAAGTTGATAGCACTTGATTAACGTGTGTGATGGCTTGTGCTGCAGGTGGGCTTTCGGGGATTACTTCCCGATATGAAGGGGGTGTGAGAGAGCTATGCAAATGAGCGCCCACGCACACGGATAAAGGTGCGAAAGGTGCGAAGGGCGCTGTTAATGAAGGCGGTGAAGAAACCGACAAACGCCAGCGCACAATCACCATCGGAATCACGAAGGCAAATAAGCAAACAAGCCGCCAGGTGAGTCAGCGCCTTTTCAGGTGTTTCGCCTGCTAGAATGATGTTCAGGTGCTCGTTCGGGGGGAGGGTTGAGAGTTTTGTTTGCCGTTTAGCTTATCGCTGCTTAGCTTAATTAAAGCGCTTGACGTTTCGCCAATTGCCAGTTGGCTTTGATTTCTCGGTCAGTTACCAGGTGCGCTTTATGTGCGTGTGTGTCTAAAATGCTTCACATATGTATGTACCTGCACAGAACAGAAAAAACCTAGACTATATAACTTTAAAAAATTTGTATAATAATGAAATTGATATAATATTTTCTTCCAATTTAAGTATTTAAGACTAGCATAAAATATCGGCATATCGATACTGAATCGGATTTTTAACACGAAAGCTAATATGCTAATATATGCGAAAAAAAATCGATAAACTATCTGTTTGATATATCGCATTAATATAATGGGGAAAAGAGACAAATAAATTTTATTACATTTAATTTATCGTATATTTTTTCGATAATATTTCGATATTTCGACCGATATTTTCGATAAGATATTGAGCGCGATATTTTTGTAGATTTATTATATCGGAATTTTGATTTCAATATACATCAAAAAGTTTCATTTTAACCGATCGTTCGATTTGTTTTTACAATGATTATAATATACATTAACTAAGAAAAAAATACGAAATATAAGATATTAGCACGTTAAATGACGTGTTGACGTTGTCACAAATACGTTGTGTCACAACGTATTTAATATGAGGAATGTAAAATCTATTAAATAATATAATAAGTATGTGCTGAATTTTCTGTATGAAAACTAGCAGGTAGTATTCATTTTTCCAAGTGTTGGTTCCAGCTAGAGTTCCTTGTTTCCCCTGGTGATAAAAATCACCCCAACTAGGTGTTTCTGTCGAGGTTAATTAGTTTCGCTCGCATACGTACTCGTATCTCTGCATTTATTTATTCCGCATTCATAGCATACTTTCCTGAGCGCGCGGCCTGGCCTGTCTATTTTTTGAAACGGAATTTCCATTCAGGCGCAGCCCCAGCCATTGTTGATTTGAATGATGGAGCGATGGGGCAGACAGACAGACATCCGACTGGCCTCTTTTCGGCTTGGCTTTGTAATGCGACCAGACAAATACAGTGGGCCATAGAGTATCATTAATAAAAATAATGCCACAAGAAGAATGGGGCGCTCATACAAAAGGAGCCGTGGTCGTAGGAGTAGCAACAAAAACAGCTTTGCAAGTAGCCGGGACTTAAGGATGAGGCCGTCGAGGTGGATGTGGCAGCATAACGTCTCTAATTGAATTTCTTATGGTCCATTAACTGTCAGGACCGAAAATCCTCCAGCCAAACGGAGGAGGACCTCCACGACAGAGCTGGAGCGAAGGTGAAGCCACTGCTGGAGCCAACTGAATGAGTAAGCAAAGAAAACCGTAAACGTGACAGTTTTTAACAATATTTAAGATGTCAGCATGATATATCGTTTAATTTATGTATTGTGGGCGTTCCCGCCCCAAATCCCGCTCCAGCTCCCTATGCTGCTCCAGCCATCTCCGTCATCAATGGAAGGCCAAGTGGAAAATTTAATAAAAACATTTTGCAAGCATTTTCAACGGAGTCCGAGACAGGCGGGGGGGCTTGAGCATGAAAATGTAATTAGAATGAAGCCTGAGTGGAGCGGACAGGAAGGCGATGGCGCTGTGCCGTGATGGTAAACAGGAACCGGATCTCTCGCATTCCATAATAATAAATAACATTAATCAGCAGATAAAACAAATAGAGGGGACATGCCGGCACTCGTTTAGCTACCGATTTGCATAGTTTCTGCAATATAAAGTACATCTATGTATATATATATCCTCCCATTTTGCCTTCCGCAGTTTTCCAACCTGGCGGAAACTGCAGTGCAAGGAGCTGGAAAAACCAGGACTTGCAGGAAGGCGTAACGCCTCCTCATTGGCGGAAAACTAGCAGAGGCCGCTCTGCCCAGGTAGCGTTGAGTTGGCAGGACAGGACTCTGGCTCGAACTTCCTCTTCCTGTTTATGCTGACTGAATTATTTATGCAAATATTCGCCGGCTGGCGACCTTAAAGGCACTTTAATGCCCTCCTCGTCCAATATTTGTGAATGAGTTTCAGGCAGAAGTTGCACGCTCCAATGGCTTCGAATGGCCTGGGAAATGTTGAAGGCATTTTCATTTAAACTGCAGCTGGTTGCCTAATCCTCACCTAGGCAACCATGTTTCGAGGTTTGCAGCGCATTTCCATTTTCATTGCCTTTTACCCGACTTCTCCCCACTCCTCTCGGGTACATTCGCATTTCTATTCCCATTGATTTTTCTCCTTTTCCCGTTTCTGTTTCAATTTTGTTTCTTCATTTTCCTCCCCTTTTTCGTGGCTGGCCAGCAATAATGAACTATTATGGCCAATTACGGTGGCAATCTGGTTAGCTTTTAGCGTTTTCCATTTACCTGTTTGCCAGCATGCCTTGGTGTTTCATTCGAATACCCCACGCCACCGAATCCCAGACCCTGGCCGCTCACGTGGCGTGTGCGTAATGTGATCCGAGCCCGGCGTGACATACACCGCAAATTTGTAGCCATCTCGGCGCCTAGAGTTGCATAATTAGAGTGTCGCTGCAGGCCCAACTCGATAGCGCTTCCTTTGGACAGGACGGGGGCTTATTGCAAATCCCGTTCACTAGTTGCGCCCACAGCAAAGTCCAATTCCAGGCACGTACATACGTCGCTCCCTTGGCTACTCGCCGGGCTTCACAATGTCAATGCCAAGGAAGGATCTGTGATGCCAACTAAGGGTCGCAAAAATATAATAAATGAGCAATAATATAAACTGGGATATGGTATGCTTATTAAACTAGAATGAAAAACAAGTGGTGTTTAGTAAAAATGAACTCGCAATGTAAAATTTATATAAAAATAAGCTTAGAATCTGGATAAGGACTTGTTCAACCATTATTAAATATTCATTATATTTTTTAAATATATATGGTAAAGAATATACAAATTTTAAATGTTTCATTGAAATATAAGAGTTCTTAAAATACTTAACAATTGAGTAGGCTTAACCTCCTGTTGACCAAAGACTTCTTTATATCAAGCTGAAGAACACCATACGATTTTTTTTCACTGTAATTGTTGTGCTGGTTTTAAAGCAGCATATGCAAATGCATATTGCATTTAAATGTATTCTCGTTACTCATCTTGTTATTAAGAGTTCTTTGAGTAAACCTTACTAAAAAATATTAGTAACTTAATAACATTAATAACAAAATGTAAGTCTATAATTCAGATATAATATATAAAAATATATAAACAAGAAAGTGTTAATTTTTGACAACACTGATCGGTGTTGGTGTTGCACGAGAATGGAGAGCTAGCCCGGGGGACGGCACCCTGGGGCACAGTTAATAATAATTGCTGGCCTGGCATTGAACATGAACCTTCATCAGGACGGCGGATTACTCGGGTGGCCGTTTGGCTAAAATTGTCACGTCGTCGCAAGTCTAGCGAAATAAATATATAAAGGTGTCAAGCTCGGTCACTGGCCGCCCATCGTCCAATAAAGTTGAGTTTTTTTTTTTTTTTAAATTAAGCCCCCGGCCAGATGACTCGATGAGTTGTTTACCAACTCAATCCCTAATGAGGTGCGCGGGGCAGGCGGCTACTTTCAGTTCGAGGCTTTAATAAATGATTGCCTCTGGATGCTTTCTTTACTTTTTTACTCGCACTCCATCGCAGATGAAAGGGCATTGCGGAAAAGGTTAAATGTGTTGATTGTGCAGAATCGCTGGGGTCACGAGTGCGAGCTCCAAGTTTAGCTGGAACAAATGCAATTTCCTCGTGGCAATCAGCCATGACTTCAGCCAAAAGCATACGCACTTAATTAATTTCAATTAGCTACGCATACACAGTCTCTCTTAGTCTATATCTTTTCCCTCTTCATTTTGCCTGGATAAAACTAATTTCCTATTTTCCCAGCAGTTTTGTTTGTTTTGTGAGCGACTCTCGCGTCTTTCATATGAAAATTCCGAGCAAAGTAAGCAGGGATGCTCTTTTGTTCCTTTTACTTATTATTTGTTCCTGGTGTTGGATCTTTTCGTATTTTATTAAGGTTTCTGTGGATTGTTTATTTATTTATGAATTTATTCAGGCACTTAGGTATATATTTTTTGGATAGCAAGACCTTTGTCTGTATCTTTATCGATTATTGAGCGATTGTATCTTATATTTTCAATTTGTTATATAGTACGAGTATGTATTACAAGAATATTTAAAGAAAGGTATGTTTCTGTGGTTCAGGAACACTCTGTATGGAGCCCTACATGTGCGAATGTCTGCCGCAGCCTCAGCTCGATTTTCCCAGGAGACGACGTCGTCGTCCTGGCTTATTTTTATGTGCAAACAAATAACTCTGTGGCTACAGCAGACACTTCCTTCCCTCCCAGAGCTTCCTCCAGGACTCGCTCACTCTCATTCTCCACTTTCTCCTCGGTTACAAGTGCAATAAACTTGCCAGTGACTTTGATTGACAGCTTTGGGGTTTCAACTCACCAAAGTCAACGCCAACGGCAACGGCCAAGGCAAGCAACAAAAATTGGCATTTTCATTCAATTTAAATGCATTAAATAAATACCTGTTCCACGGGGCAAGTACTCTCACATGTACATATAGAATTTGAATTAAATTTCTCCATATATCGCAGAAGGAGGCGGAATTCAATGTAGAATATATGTAAGCTGATAACGAAATTCTTTGAAATTCAATATTAATGCTTCTGTCAGTCCAAAGCAAATAAACATGAATGGATAAAAAGAATATGAATAAGAAAGCACTTAGTGAAGTTATAAAACACAAAAAATATATGTCTTTATTTCAAGTTCAAGTAAAATAAGCCAGAGCTAAGCTCGAAATGCTTCAATCTGCTTTAAACTTGACATTAAATCTAGCTACATTAAATTATAATTATGCGAAAATACACTTCACATTCAGTGAATCATAGATTCTGTCATAACAGGTCCCTTGATTTAGTTTTCCTTTCATTCAGGACACACACAAAATCATAATCAGTTCTCGACTATAACTGTGGCATCCCACCTGCTCATGTTAATATGCAAATTATAATTATAGCCCCTGCCTTCCCCGACTGCCACCTGGATGCATCAAAATTCAGGAATAACTGAAATAGAGCTGAAATTGCATGTTTACGTTATGCAAATTTTGCTCTCTAATGCCAAACGCGTTCGAACTTCAGAGAATACAACAAATGCTGTGTAATTTTCATTGTTTATGTGCGGAGAGAGTCAGATGATGCGGATGTATCTATATATAATGTGGTGAACAAGGATCAGCTCCAGCAGCAGCCAATTCAAATTTTCATGACATACATAAAATATGCATTTCCGCCCGGAACTTACATATACACAGTGTAAATGAAAAATTTGCTGAGCATTTGAAAAACGGAACAAATCGGTATCTTTAATTACTCTTCGGGTTTATGAAGCGTCTAATTGAATTTCCATAGTTATCTTGGATTCTTGTCTGGTTGGTGTATAAATCAAGATTAATTCCTAACTGCTGGGTACATATAGTTTTAATACGCAGTATTTGCTGCTTACATGTTTATATTGTTTCAGTACAAAGAATGTGCATTGAATAGTTAACTGAAATACCGGTAAAAACAAATATTTTAAGAACATTTGTGGGAAAATGTACCACAGACGTTAACTCTAGGTATGGCAAAAAAAAAGAATATCGATACTATATCGATAATTTCATTTTGCAATATATGTGCTATAGATTTTTTTATTTTATATTGAGATATCGGACATTTGTGGAATATTTTTTATATTTCACAAATTTCGACGGACAAACTATACTTTCGATATGATATTGGACGTGATACTTTTTCGATATGTCGATATATGTACATGAATAGTGCACATATTATCCATCAGCTTCCTATTATATTATTTTCAATTTTATATAATAAAATAGCATGTATAAATATAAATACAATTTTCCCAATAGCTTGTTTTATCGCATTTAGCGAGCGGACGGATCTTTATACTTTTTATCGGGTATTCTATAGTCTGGACACTCAACTTTGGTTGTGTCTGCTTATTACTCATTGTGGAGTTGAAGAATTTTGTGTGAATTATGCAGGATTTTGATTAGATAGTGTCTGTGCCCCAGAACATTTGTCTGTTAGCAATTAATATAGGTGTCAAGCTCGTGTTTGGTCCTGCAAAAGACACATTTAGCTATATCGAGTTTTAAAGCATTTTCAAGATTGTTATACTATGTCCGAGGCAACAATGAGTTGGGCCAAGTCTCCAGGCCAAACTCAACTCGACAACAATTGCAATCGCATCAAGAGCCACTCAAAGTTCAAAAGTTGGTCAAGCATTTTGCAAATAAATTCCCGCACCGCACCGCAGCTCCGCCCACGAAAGCCATTCATCTGCGGCAGTTGCCTGGTTTATTACTTATTCAACTTTGTACGCAGACCCCATCCCAGGGCCTCTATTCAGGCTCGATGCGCAGAAAAGTTTTCATTAACCGGTTTAGGGCCAGGTAAGTGTTCTAATTGTTCAAATGAGAATGGTGCACATTTTCACCAGAGTTCCGACACTCCTGGCCCAAGTGTTTAAATTGGATTCTTGGCCAAATCTGAGGACCGTTAAGGGATGTTGCAAATATAAGAGGCTGGGAGAAACTGCGTGAAGATTGAATATAATAACGAATATAATATGAAATTGAAAGCTAATTAAATCAGAAATAAGGAAATTACTAGTCATGCTAAGCTGGATGCAGTGTTGCCCCTTTAAAGTTAATACAAATAATTTATCGAAGTAAGTCCTGAGCTAATTTGTTTGAATTAAAAAATGTTCATAATTAATCAAGTACATTAATTAGATATTTCACTAATTAAATAATATATTTTCAATATTATATTCTACAGACTTGCCACCAGTCAATTCTCAGCAGTCAATCGAAATTTGGCCTTACGATTTATTCGACATTAAGCAAAGGAAACCCTAAACTAATTTGCATTAATCAAATAAAACCAAAAATTCAATCAAGCAAATTAAAGGCCTTCGTAAAATATATCAAATGAAATAATAAATTTTAAATATAATATTCGATTAGTTGACTGTTAAAAATAGTAATTAAAAAATATTTGTCATTGCTGCCAATAATCAAATTAATTGGTAAATCCAAAGTCAACTTGCGAATTCATAGTCGGGGCGCAGCAATCGCTGGCGGATTGTAATTCGGCCGGCATTTATTTAATTTATGCAAACAATTAATTATGTAGCTGCACGTTTGCAATTTCATTAAATGCGCGTTTATTAATGTCAACAACAACAACAACAACAAGGCCAACAAGCAGCAGTAACCAACAACAAGAACAACCGGGCAGCAACGTGAGCAACTCGAGAGCGCATAATTAATGCCATAAAATGCGAATAATTTTCCAAATCTACGGAAAACATTTTGGGGGCGGAGGCTTTGCCGGATGTAGCAGCAGGGTATTTGGAGGGCGGGGTCAGGTGACTGAGTAATAAATTCCCCCGGGCCATATGTACTCTATATATACACTGCCTCTGTGCGTGTATGTGTGCCTTGTGCTTTGCAAAAGGATTTAAGATTTAAGCCTCGCGCTTTATTAATTTTCATATTGGATATTTTCAAGGCGCCGTGCCTGCCGCCCATAAATCACGCCCATTAATAACTGTTTTTTGCTCGTTTTAATTTAAATAGCCAAGTTAAACAATCTGCATTTGTTGCAATCATAAAACACTTGCTGAGGACAACAGC
Organism: Drosophila parvula; assembly: GCA_018904695.1. Classification (NCBI taxonomy): domain Eukaryota; kingdom Metazoa; phylum Arthropoda; class Insecta; order Diptera; family Drosophilidae; genus Drosophila; species Drosophila parvula. Next base: position 16,361 of record JAEIIG010015958.1, read on the forward strand.
AACAGCTGCAAATAAATACATTAAATCCGAAAAGAGTTTGTATGTTTTTTGCTTCTCCGACAAGGTCATCATCCCATCCACCGGCAAATGGAAATGGCGGCGGCGAGGTGGAAAAACGGGGGCGTGTGGATTTTCTCTCTCTCGAGGAAAACAATAAAATAAACAAAAGGTCGTTGCTGGCATTTGAAAAGGCTAAATTTGATTTGTATCCATGGCAATAAAAATATTATATTTTAAAGGCAGACAATGAAAAAGCAATTTGAACAAGGACGATCCCAAAGAAGGACCCACTGCGGTTATGCATTTTAATAATATTTCTGCAAACAAAAAAACTTAAAGCGCTGTACAGATACTAAGGAGAAGCAATTATACTAAGCAATTATGCTAAAATGAATTAATTATTAGGTTATTAAAATAGATGGCTCGCTTTGGCCAGCAAGAATTTTCTTGAAACCTTAGGGAAGAATTTAATTTTAACTCTAATTACTAGAGAAATTTGAATACTATTATTTTTTCGTTAAAATTCGGTGTCGAAGATTGATATTTTGAAAATTAAATTCATTCATGATTGATGGTTACATTACGAATGAATAATATATAATAATTAAATATATGAATAATTATAAATATAGTAAAAATAAAATACCAAAATTATTTCTGATTTTTTTAAACTGTATTTTTTTTTATTATATATCCATTTTGCTTTATATTTTGTGCTAAAGGAAGCAGCGCCAATTAAAACATTGCCAAACAATAAAATAGTAATATAGTACATCTCAAGTCCCCAATAATCGTTTCCTAACCAAATAAAAACCAACTAAAGCCTTAGAATGGTTAAAAACAAAAATGAACCAAAACCTCTTAAAACAACAAATATGAAAATCATTTTAAACATCAGAATAACTTTTTCTGTTGCTGAAAAATAAATCGAGTTCTTAAACAAGAACATAACAAAAATATAACAACCCACAACCAATGTGGCAAAACATTAAAATCCTGTTATTGAAATAAAATAAAAGTAAAGTATTTTCAACCATTTTGGGATTCGATTTGCAATTCAATTGGTGGGTGGAAACCCACATTTAAATGCATTTTTCCGACAGTAATGGAACGAAATGCCTTTGACGCGTAATTAAATGCCAATGAACAAATTCCAGGCGGATGCTTTAAGCATTTTCTTTATTTAACTTCCAGCAGCTGCCGTGCTGACCCCGAGGGTGGCGCAATTTAAATCAAGTTGACCGCAAGATTTCACAGTGAATTATACCGTGGGAGTGAAGTTACTTAGCGCGGCTCCGAGAAATCTAAGAAATCCAATCCTCATCCTGCCCCCCTCTTCCCGCCACGCTCATCCTGGCCATTTTAGCTCCGTTCGGGGAGGCAACAGTCGTGCCGTTTACATGCTGGAAGCATTAAATTAGTACACCCCGAAGTACACCTCGGATTGTAATAGAGATTTAGGGCGGACAATAAAGCGACTGGCAGTGACATCAAAAGAGATTGCTCCCCAGATGCTGTGTTACGGGGCCAAGCGAGTGCCAGGACGACCTCCGGATTTAAGTTGATGCTGTCCATCAAAGTGAGCCGTAAAAGTTTTTGGCAACATGTGAGATGGTATAGCAGGGGCTAATTAAGCGGATGCCTAATGAAAAGTCCAACACTCATGACTCGCAAAAAAAAAAAAACAAAAAAGAATATCAAATAAAACTTTCCCTTTGCATGCGTGCGGCAAGTTTTTAATTAAATAAAGTCGCTGCCATTTTGCTGATTTTTTTTCTTGGGCCTTGTCTGGAGCAGAAGTTTCGGTCCGGCAATGCGTTTGTGCAACTAAAAACTTCCTGCAACTTGGAGTAAAGTCGGCCAAAGTTAAAGTTGCACGTTGCAGCCTGGTCTCCTTCTCCTTTCCTACCCCAGGCAATCGCAATGGAACTGGATTAACTTTAGTGTACTTCATCAAAATGCAAACATTTGTGGGCGCTTTTCCTGGGGGCGGTGGCGGCGGCGGCAAACTAATAACAAAATATAAACAATTTGTGGCTGCCCAAAAATCTTCCATTTTCGGGGCTCTTTTTTCTCCCAGGTACACGCAATTCTTGCACGGGGGGTGGGAGGAGGCTTGAAAAGATAGGTAAACAAAATCACGTTGGGTAAATATTATTTCGTTTGCTCGACTCATGAGTCCTGTCGTCACCACCGTCACAAACTCACCCTTCGCCTCGCCTTTACCGCCTCGGGGGGATTTGCCGGACTTTTTGCCCGAGCTGCTTGTTTTTCGTTTTTATTAGAAAACAAATTTAAATTTTAATATTTTCTGTGTGTGTGTCTCTGCTGAGACTGCTGTCAGTCTGGCACAAATAATGATGGAAACCAGCAAAACCTGCGGGGGTTGGGTGGAAAATACGTATAATAAAAGGGAAACAGAAAAGTTGATAATAATAATAACGGAAAATGTTCGGTACTTTTATTATTGTCAACTTGGTAACTTGCTAACGGAATTGCCCAAATTATTGTAAATTCAGCAATCGGATTTCGTGTGCATAAGCCAGAAATCATAGACGAGCATTTTTATGTCATGTCAATAAGTTTGGCCAAGCACGTTCTGCCAACGCCCACCCCCGACATCGCCGACAGTCCCACTTAACCCTCTCAGCCCTTTGAACTTCCCCCTCCTTAAATTGACAATGCGTAGAACGTACAATATTTTGTCGTATTGTCGATTTTTGCCCAACTTCGTGCTCGAAAGTACGAGGACTTTATCCTCGTATTTCTGTGCATGTGTGTAGCAGTGCAGTAAGGACATCTTACTGTCCAGCCATGAGTTATATTTGAGAATGCCAGCTTGGAAATCCTGTCAAGCAGCTGTCAGAACGGTTTGCGAACGCTGTTTTCCACTCTGCTCCAGCATTTTCACCACTGCATCCCTGCAGCCCAGCAGCCCAGCATCCTTGCCTCCTCCTTCCTGATGCTGACTTTCAATTGTCACTTGGATTTCCTGGCACACGTGTGTGTCTGTGTGCTCCGCTCGCTCAATCTTCACTTTTATCAGGCAGAAGCAAATATGCTCGAAAAAGGCAAGCAGCAAAAAAATGGTAGAAAAAACCATTGCTAATGCCGAGACTGATGACAGATTGCCAGCTGCAAAATGCAAATGTGTGGGACATAAAGACCAGGACCAGCCTTGACTTTCGATATCAAAGTGTCTTTCAGAATGCGAAAAGGAGGGAAAAAGTAAGCACTCCAGATGCATCTCTTCAGGAAACTTGTATAGAGTTTCGGTATAGGTCTCTTTTTGGAAAAAACTAAATTTTTTTGTTAATATAAAGTACAAACAAACGTTGAAGCAGATTAAATGGATTTCCGATTCTATTCCATAAAGGATTTAAATGACTAATGTTTTATAATCCTGCAAAATATGGCGGATTTTAGGCGCATTTTAAAAGTAATTTTGAAACAGACAGATTTACAGGCAGACTCCGCTTGTCACTTTCTAGAGTTTTTGTCGAATTGTCGAGTAAATGCATTGTTCTAAATTAAATCGGATTTTATTTTCAAAACAAAAAAATAGTTTACTCGAATGTCTATTGATGTTAATTTCAAACCATCAAAATTTTAATTTAGCACGTATGCATTTTTTAAAGAATTATTTTTTGATCCCACCTCGGATTTTGCATAAAAATATTTACCAAGGTTGCCAGACGTTAGTGGAAGTACACAGCCTGTTTAAATATTTAAAAACTGAAAAGGTGATCATAAATATTGTTTAAGAACGGTAATATAAGGTTTTTACAAATAAGTCTGTTTAATTTATTAACTTAAATGGTGAAAGTGCACTAAAAAAGTTATTGGAACTGTTCACAAGTTTATTAAGCAAATAAGAGACATTCAAATAGACAGTGATTAAGCAATACAAAATTACCAAATATTCCGATAACAAAACGAAAGCTAAAGCCAAAAACGATAACGCGAATCGAAAGTAAAGGCAGAAGCCTGCCTGAAAGTTATTTAAAATTCCTGACAAGTGATCAAAAGTATGCAAGAAACCCGATACCACTGCTTGTAGTGCATACTCTTGGGCGCCTTTAAAAAATGATTTTAAATAGTTCGATATATCTCAATTTTGCAAAGCAAACTTTTCAGAAGCATCGGCTACACCTTTTCAAACCTCATTTGCATATCACATGGCCAACGTTACAAACCACTTGGATTTGTATGGACAAAGTCTCATCATGGTAACAAAGAGTTCGCTTTCCGTAAGATAATCCCAGCTAGGAATCGCTTAAAGGCAACATGTCCCACAAAACCATGGCCATATCAACCCTTGCCCTTGGGTTAGACAGAGAAACCATTTCGGATCCGTTCTGGTTCTAGCCAGGCCCAAAGCTCAATGCACTAAGCGTATTACACATACGCATCGTTGACGTGGCTGCTGCCCCTTGAGGAAAGACTGAGAATAACACACATTCGCTTTGGCTCCTCGGTTTCTGTTTGGGTTTCTGCTGCTGCTGCTGCTTCTGATTCTGCTTCTGCTTCTGCTTTGGCTCCCCAATGTCACGACATTCACTTAAATGGGTTTCATTCGTAAAGCACGCTCATACAGAACTAATGCCCATGTAAAATGCTTTGAAGCTGTAAATTTCTTTGCAAGTGCAGCGGCAAAAGTAGGAGTGGCCTGGAAGTGGGCGTGGGCGTGGGAAGCATCTCTAAGCTGGGTAAAATCCTTGCCGCTTTACTTTCATTTTGATTGCCGTTCAGAATGCCGTTCGCCGAACGAAGTGCCAAACTGTGAAGCTCAACTCAAAATGTTGCTACAATTAAGACAGACAGTCGCAGAAAGAGATGGCCAAGGGAAACAGACAGAGAGGGAGACGGGGGTGCAGAAGGCGAACATCTGGCTTTGGGCTTGTAAGCTCGCCTTGAGCTCCATTTGAAGTCTGCCCCGCCTTCCTTCGGCTTGAGTAATTTAAAACTCGATGGCAGTTGACTGTTAATTTTAGTTCTCCCCGAAGTTTTCCCTTAAATATTTTATACGCTCGGTCGACCAGCGCCGCTGCTGCTGGTTGGGAGCTAAGAGTTCGCTCATAGATATAGTCCGGGGCTTCCTTCATAAATCAGCCGCTGCCAGCCGGCTGTCTCTCGGCAGAGCTACGGTTTGTAGTTCACGGCGAGCAACAAATTGTCGGTCTCTGCGGCCAGTTGATAAATATGCCCGACCGTTCTGGGCCCACTGTGCTGACTGCCACGGATCTGCGGGGCGGGACATGTGCCGCCTTAATTATGGCAAACTTCCTTCCTGACATCGAGCATCAATTTGGTCCCGGTTTTCCGTTTGTCACACAGCGCCCGCTCCGTATTCAGCTCCCTTTCAACACGAAAAAAGTAGTTGTGGTTACAGGTTAAAAGGTTACAAAAATAAAAACTATTTAAAGGAAAGATATGAGATATTAATGAAACATAGAAACCTGTAAAAATTGGTCTAAATGAAGTATTAAATTCTATGAAAATATGTTTACTACGATGTAAAATTTAAAGGGTATTCAAAAACTCTAGTGATTTAAGTAGCAGCCCCGATAATGACTTTGCTATATGGTCTTTTTAGGATGTACACAATAATTAAATAAAGACTATTACAAATAAGTACAGGACCATACGAAATCTACCTTTAAACCTTCCATAAGAATTTCGATTCTCAATATAAGTAATTCTTTCAGTGCCTTCTTTGGTATCCACCTGAAAGAATGCCACTTGAAATTTTAGGGCGAAAGCTTATACCCAAGATTGGAGCGGAAGTGCTGCTCGGCACTCCTCTCTAATGCCGCCGGAAGTGAGCGAGACAGACGGACAGACAGTTGGCAACATAAATTCGGTCAGGTTCGTTCTGAAACAAGGCTAAAGTAGCAGGGAGAGAGGCAGAGGCAGAGACAGAGACAGCGACCGAGAGAGAGAGAGAGAGAGAGAGAGAGAGAGAGAGAGAGTCAGAAAGTTTGAATTAGTGTGAAAATCGCTGGAAGAGTGGGAAAGCGCGCTGCAAGGGCCATCGCGGCATTAAGCCTTATGCAGTTCAGACGTTAAGAAAAATTCAATTTAAAATCATTTTGAGGAGCTGCAGTCGCGTCCTCGATTCGAGTGCTAATTGCCGGAAATAAAAATGAAAATCGCATCCTGTGCTTCAGCTGGCGGAAACGACCACAGCCGCCATTGCCGTTGTCGTTGTCGTTGTCGTCGTTCTTTCTGTGAATGAATTTTCAATGCGTCGCGAATTTATTTTCCTTGCCTTTTTTTCCGCCCAGCCAGCCCAGCTTTTTTGTGTTGAGCTCCATTTTCTACCATTATTGTGCAGTTTTCTGGTACGTTTGCTGCCCGCATTTTCTCTGCATAATAAAAATAATAATAATAATACAAATCAGGGTCGGGAAAGGGTCGAGTGGTGCGATGTGCGATGATGGATTCTGGTTGGGTGCTATTTGTGACCGCCGTCTGGAAGCAATCATCGTTGCCGCCTAATTTATTTCGCTTGTGTTGACTTCCCCTCCCATCCCCCCCTCCCCCACGAATTTTCCACTGAAAAACTGGGACTCCACTACAGTCATTCATTTGGTTATGCATAACGCAGAAATTCCAACAACATTATTTGCCCACGCATAAATGAATGCCGAATGATGGCTATATTTAATGACGCGATTGTGTAAATACCCTGTGACCTTCCCAGTTACTGCAAATATTAAATTATGAATTGAAAATACAAGTTCGTTGCAAATATGTTGCAAAGTTAGTAGAAGTTTTAAAGAAAACTGATCTTAATGGTGAACAAAATGTAAGCAGGCTTTTGTAGATACGGTAGTAGCCAACAAACTTGTGGAAATCAAGATAAACGTATAACTTATACTTCATTTTTAATGATTA
>JAEIIG010015966.1:0-32452 GCA_018904695.1 Drosophila parvula
ACTTTAGATTTTGTAATGGAAATTAAAAAGAAAAGAGAACAAGTAATAGAGTAAAGATAAAAATCAACAGTTTACATTTAATTAATTTACTTTGCTGCAAAACGTGAATAATGCCTTTATAATATTATTACCATTCATTTTTTTTATTTTAATTTATTTTAAATTGCTTGCATAGTTAAGAAGCAATGGCAGCTTTACTAATTTTTTCTTAAAATTAACGGGATTCGGAAGTCCTGCGAGCGGCTGACGCATACAAATATAAAAAAAGAAAACACATACACATTTACATTGTAAACACATGCAAATCACATACACATTAGGCAGCCTAGCGGTATCTTAGTGTTGTGCAGCGCAAAAAAAAAAGCAAACATAGTGCAAATAAAAAAAAACATCGCAATTACAATTAAAATTAAATTAGATAATAAAAGCAAAAATTCGACTAAAATCCTAAGCAAAAGTTTTGCCTACTACCGCCCGCCGCTTTTACTCTCTATCTCTCTATCTCTCTCTCTCTCTATCTATCTCTTTATCACTCTATCTCTGACTCTCTCTCTCTCTCTATTTCTATATAATTCGCCTGTCTCTGTTTCACGATATTTATAAAACAAAAATATATCTTAAAACGTTGATGTAACTCGTATTTTTTTTTATTTGTTTCTCTCTTTCTCCTATCTGTATGATGCGCATCCATCTCAACATCATCAATCTTTCTGATCCCAAAAAAAAAATCTAAAAAAAAAAACAAAAAAAAAACCAACCACGAAAAATAAATTACAGATAAATTGGATGGAACTTTCTCAAGATCCAGATCATCGTCAATGTCCAGCATTGATATGTCTTCCTCTGAATCTGTTACTTGTTTAGCTTTCATCGAGAGTTATGCAAAACGAAATGGTAAGCTTTCCCGGTTTATATTTAATTATTTATGGTTTAATTTTGAATTTTAACTTTGTTTGTGGTGCAGATATTTTGACACTTGTTCCTACTTTGTGGATTGGAACTAGTTTCGGTTCGATACTGACATTGTTCATCACTATGCCGGACCGAGATGTGCGCAAATCTCAGCCAGTATTGATAACAATAAATGGTAAGTACTTTTCCATCTATGTAGATCTTATATTAAAGAGTTCAACTTCATTAATTTATACATACATTTATTTTGAACCCTTATCATTCCTCTTTCAGGTGGCCCCGTGGTACGACTTAAAGGATCCATAACTTCCATGTCTTTTTTAGACTCATACGGTTCGATCATACCCTATACGTTTGAGACCTGGCGTGACGAGAACAAGGACAAAAAAGACCGTAAGCCTATTTTGTATTAATAAAAAATAGTTATTAGCTTGGATCAGAGTATATATTTGAATATTAAGTTAAACAGACAAGCTTAACCACAATCATATGGCGTTACTCATCTTGAAATTATAAATTCTTGAGTCGGATGTGGCGAGCATCCTTTTTGTACGGAAAATGTCATTGCTGAGTTATAATAATAGGATTACTTGGAAGTTGGTGCACTGCCAGTTAGTATACTCAAGTGGCCTTTGCTACACCAAGCACGTGCTTGTTAGGTTAGGCGCAATAATAGAAAGTATAGGTGAAGAATGCTTGGAAATGGAATAATGGAGGAATGTTTGTTCAATTAACACTGATCCCGAGCTAATATCTATATTATATCTCTAATATAATTTAAAAGCATATTGTTATAATTTATTATTTTTGTATATTAAAAGGTACACCCACAAAGAGCAGCAGCCGCACCAGTCCCACATTCACACCGACAACTGCCAATACAATATCAAACACTTCGATTGCGGGTGGTGGTGGTGCCTCCGCTGGCGGAGCTGTCGGCGGAGGTGGTGGTGCGTCCGGTGGTGCTGGCGCTAGCGGCGGTACAGCGGGTGCGGGAGCAGGAGCAGGTGCTGCCGGAGCAGCGGGCGGCAGTGGCGGTGGTGCAGCTAGCGGTAGTGGCGGAGCACCCAGCGGCAGTGCCGGTGGCGGCGGTGGTATGAGTAGCAGCAGCGCCAGCAGCAGCGGAATAAGCGGAAGTGTTAGCACCGGTTTGGAAACACTCACCGATCGACAATATATCGTTATCGCTAGCGAGAAGCAAACAAAAGTCTTCGATGTGGCCAATCAGTGTTGCATCAATCGCATACAATTATCGGAAATGGATTTTGCAGTCAAGGCAGAAACTATCACGATGAAAGGTGAGATACAATTCCACTTCGATTACCATTTCCCCACCCTATGTAATAAAGCTTTAAAGCAATTACTATATGAAAAGTGAGATTAGTTGATATTTTTCACCCATTAATGCATATTTTCCTTACATTTTACAGATGGCTCTTGCTTAGCAACCTATCTTTCGAATGGCCATCTAATGGTACATAGTCTTCCTAGTCTAAAACTGTTATTGGATACTGATTTCTTACCGCTTATGGACTTAAGGTGAGCTCTCTTCATATTTATTAATTAACTCATTATATTATATTAATAATTCTGTTTCGGTTTAGTTTTCAAACAAAATGTAAACAGGGAATTGTGGATCCAATGCTTTCGATATGGGGTCAACAGATCATTGTTCATGAAGATACAACTCAGTAAGTATTCATAATTATTAATAACAATTATTGGATAATACTAATAATAATAATTACTATCTCTTCCGCCCACATAGAATATCAAAAATATTTTGCTTTAGTCATAAAGGTCATGGATTGTACATGGCATCGCCCACCGAAATTCAAAAATTCACGATATCATCGGAATTTTGGTGAGTCTGAAAGATATTTTTAATCCTTAGCTATATATCCTTTTCATTTTGTATACTTTTTAATGCCATTTTCAGTCAATTTATTTTGGAGATGATGGGTGAACTATATACGGTACAGGAAATGCCCGAACAGCCGAAGGAGGGTTTCTTCAAGGGTCTATTTGGCGGCGGCGCTAAGCTTCTGGATCGCGAAGAGCTATGTGAGTGCCGCATTGTATTCCAACTAATTTCCCTATTTCTATTCAATTATTTACTTTATTTTTAATGTACTTTTCATATCTTTATTCTGCACAGTTGGCGAGCAAAGCGGCAAGGCGAATCGTTCGGTGGCCAGGCACATACCTGGTCCCAATTTGGAGCAGCTCGGCCAGCGGGCATCCACCGCCGCATCGGAAATTAGCCGGGCGCACCAATTGGCCATGGAGCGCGGCGAGAAGCTTAATTTGCTGGAGGAGCGCGCCGAGCGTATGGCCAACACTGCTCAAGATTTCAGCGGCACTGCGCATCAATTAATGCTTAAATATAAAGACAAGAAGTGGTATCAGTTGTAAAATATCTATTTTAGGAGCCAATTCTACCACAGTTATTGTAATATTGCTTTTATAAACACTTTCTACTACTACATTACGAGTAAAGTACACTTATTTAATTTCCTGTTTTCAAGTCGTCACGTTATTTACAAAACAACAAAAACAAAAAACGCAAAAACCAAAACAAAACAACAACAAAATTCACAAAAACAAGAAAACAAAAAAAACTGAAAGAGAAAAACCAACCAAAAAACAAAAAAAAAACTGTTTTTAATAAAAATATATATAGACCAAAAAAGCAAGTATTCTGTCTTTTACCTTTATTTGGAGCGGGGAATTTATCTTTAAAAAACGCCTTTTAAGAAGAAAGATTTGGATTTGCGACTGGAAATATTTTTAGGAATCAACTAAAATGCTTTTTTATAATTCTTTTCATATTTAACAAGCCTTTATATGATTTTAATTTCAGATTATCAAATCTTGAATATCACGAAATTCTCCAAAAACTATTTTTTCCAATAAGGCGAAATTTTCCTTTCCTCTTTGAACATTTTACGCTCCACAATTTTGTTCTATAGAAATTAAAATTCAATGCGATTCCTCCAATTCAATTAGAAAAAAAGTGCAATTGTGCACAATCTCCTGTTGGAATTGGATTTTTTGTGCTGACCCAGCACTCTATGTAATTGGAAATCATAACCAAGTAGAAATTTTTGTAAATTTGACACCAATTTGAAAATAGCGCCAAGGCAGTGTTGGAAAACGCGTTATTGGGACCAGTGAAATGTGCTACGATGGCAACGATAGTATCGATAGTCCGACTAACTTTTGGGCCAGACCTAAATAATAAGGAAACATAAAAATCCTCAATGCAAAAACCAAAACCACGAGTTTGGAGTTTTATTCAGTATTCTCTAATTATTTTGTGAGAGTTTAATGCTAAAACTACGGCTATACATTAATTATAGTTGCAATCGTTTTCATGGAAAGCGATGTGCTACTATCGAAAGACATTGGCAAGCAGCTAAATACATCGATAGGCGAAAAAAGTTCAGACATCGGTGTATCGATGTTACATCGATGTTACTTTTTTGCTGGAGTCTACCATTTTATTTTAGTTAATAAAATAGACATATTTCCTCTCTTCTTTTTTCCGTTGTGCGCGTACGAAAAGAGCTGCAAGGCCTCGCGTCGACCGTTCAATAAATATCTGAACAATTAAGTGCAAAACGTCTAGCGGACGAGATTTTCCCCGTTCCGTTTTTTTTCTCCACCAGACGACGACGAATATATTGTAAAAGAGCAGCAGCAGCAGCAGCGGACAGCCAGCCAGCAGCCACCAACCTTGAGAAACACCCAGCACGGCAGCTATATTTCGTTTCACTCGCTCGCTTGTCTGTTGGTAAGATTTTTGCTGTTCGCCTATAAAACGAGCAAAAAAATATCCGCGAGGATGTGTTTCGTTTCATTTCTTTTCTTATTTCGTCCAGTTCCAAATGCGTGCTAAATATGCGGACGTGTTTGTGTGCGTGCAAGTGTAGTGTGTGTCGTCTGCTTTGCCATGGTGTGCGTGTCTCGCTGAGCGTTTCCATGTGTATGCTTGTATGTGTGTGCGTTCGAAATTTTTCTTTTGTGTAAAACATTTGTAAGGTGCAACTGCAACGGTGTGTGTGTTGTTGCTCAGCTTGTGTATGTATGTATGTATCTCTTTGCTTTCTTGTTGTTTTTGTGCGTCATAGTGTATGAGTGTAGCGGGGCTGAGTGCTTGTGTGTGTGTGTAATATGCATTCCAACGGGGTAAGGGAGAAGAGGAAGCAGCAGCAGCAGGCAGCGTACCTGTCGCCAGAGTCTATCGTCTATCGATCTGTCCGTCTCTGTCTGTGTTTATTTAGAAATTCCCCCCCTTAGGAAAATAGCCTATGCCTTTTCCCTGCCCTTCCCCATCTACCACCAGTGATCGCCTGCTTGAGTGTAATCGATAATGCACAAAAATATCGATTGGAAGAGTGGCAGGCACAAAAAAAAAACGCATAAAACAAAGTGCAAGCGCCGTGTGTGTGAAAAAAAAGCTAAACAAGTGCAGAAGAGGAGGAAGAGCGGCGACGGAAAAGAAAGTACAGACTTGGCAACAAAACAAACCAGCTTTAGTGTACAAAAAAAAAAGAAACAATCAGCTGTTAAAATCGCTTAAATTATTGCCCCTGAAATATATACAAAAAGAAAAACATTTCTATTAAAATTATCAAAAGAAATAAATAATACAAAAAAGGTATTAGTAATCAAGAGAAAAACCAGATATAATGTGTGGTTAAAACTAGTTAATATTACTAACCAACAATGATATTGGTTGAGAAGTAAAGAAACTAAAGGAAAATGTGATTTTTTTCTTGGTTTTTTCCTGTGTAGTTTGCCGTGTACTTATTTCTCTATTTGTTTATTAAATACCTTAAAGTTTAAACTATTCTAAAGATGAGTCTGGTTTTAGGTAGAAACCCTTTTTTTTGAGCGTGACTAAATCAAGTTTCTTTTCCGCAGACTTGACAATTAAGAAAACGTAGCCATTAGGCAAGGGCTGGCGATTATTTTGAAATTAGTTATAGTGTGAGTCAAAGGCCTGGCTTGGATGTATTAAATCAGTTTATATAGTGCATATATTTTCGGTTTCTTTTTCTATATAAATACTTAAATATATAATAATAATAATAATATAAATATAATAGTTAAAAAACAAAAACAAGAACTGTGTAAAAATAGAGCCTTCCCCTTTGCCAAAACAATTCATTAGCTGAAAATAAAGAAGTTCTCTTGGATTAATTTATTATTTAAATATCAGCTTTACTTACAGTTGAAGCCAAGTTTCGTGTGAATTTACCTTTTTAGTAATTTATTAATTGTGGAAGTTGAAATTCAAAGAAAAACATTAAAAACTTGTGGGAGACGTGTTAGTTAGTTTATAATCGTTATACTATCATTTTTGTATTAAAATTTATACTCCTTCAAACATAATTCATGACATTTAAGAACTGTATATTAAAAAATGCCTTAAAATTAAGACTACAACCTATAATTTCCATTAATTTCATCATTTATCTTTGAATTTTCTTGTTCCCCTGACTAAGGCTATACAAAATATTTATAACGATATATATTTTCTTGATTCTTGCAGTCATTTCACGTAACCCCGCACAAGTGCTTTTTGAAGAGAAGCCCGTAAGGCGGTGGAGCAGCAGCAGCAACAGCAGCTAGCCAAGATGGACAAGATGCGGATATTGAAGGAAAGCCGCCCCGAGATAATCGTCGGTGGCAAATATCGTGTGATTCGAAAGATTGGTAAGTTACTCTCCCATCGCTTCGCTCTTTGATCGATCCTCCACTAACGATTGCTGGCTAACCCCTATATAGGAAGCGGCTCATTTGGCGACATTTATCTGGGCATGAGCATCCAGAGCGGCGAGGAGGTGGCCATTAAGATGGAGAGCGCCCATGCCCGACATCCCCAGCTGCTGTACGAGGCCAAGCTGTATCGCATTCTCAGCGGCGGTGTCGGCTTCCCTCGCATCCGTCATCATGGCAAGGAGAAGAACTTTAATACGCTGGTCATGGACCTGCTCGGTCCATCGCTGGAGGATCTATTCAACTTTTGTACGCGCCACTTTACCATCAAGACGGTGCTGATGCTTGTCGATCAGATGATCGGACGTTTGGAGTATATTCATCTCAAGTGCTTCATTCATCGCGACATTAAGCCGGATAACTTTTTAATGGGCATCGGCCGTCATTGTAACAAGCTATTCTTGATCGATTTCGGTCTGGCTAAGAAGTTCCGTGATCCGCACACGCGTCATCATATTCTGTATCGCGAGGATAAGAATCTAACCGGCACAGCTCGTTATGCCTCGATTAATGCCCATCTCGGTATCGAGCAGTCGCGTCGGGACGATATGGAATCCCTTGGCTATGTGATGATGTACTTTAATAGGGGCGTTCTGCCATGGCAGGGCATGAAGGCCAATACCAAGCAGCAGAAGTATGAGAAGATCTCCGAAAAGAAGATGTCCACACCGATCGAGGTCCTGTGCAAGGGCTCGCCGGCGGAGTTCTCCATGTATCTTAACTATTGTCGTAGCCTGCGCTTTGAAGAGCAGCCGGATTATATGTACCTACGTCAATTGTTCCGGTGAGTCTTAAATTAATTGGAAACCCTTTTTGTTTGTATTCATATATTGAGTATTCTCAATTGAGCTATACCTGTTACGCTCTTTGAATAAACAAACTTGAAGTAAGCATTAATAGGCATCGTCAGAAGTGAGCAAATACAATTATTTATTATATACTAGATAGTAGTAGCTTTGCTTGTAAATATCAAGTTTTATTCATATTCTATAATGGCTTTAGCTTGGGTACTTGTCGCCCTGAATTCTATTCTTATTGACATAAATTAAAAATGTACAAGGCTCGGTAGACTTTACAAAGCACGAAGTGAGGAATTTGAACATTGGGGTTAATCCAAGTTGTTATACCCTGGCAGAATTAGCCAATCTATATATTTTAAGTTGGAACATTGAAGAAATTCTATATTTTTGCGCATCTTTGAATTATTCCCCAATTTCCTAGGGTTTTGTTAGATTTTTACACTGTTACCGTTTCGGCTCCACTTAAATCTTCCCAGATTATCATATTTTATTTGCACCAAGCACGTGCTTGTTAAGAAAGTGATGAATTTGAACATCGGGCTTAATCCAAGTTGTTATACCCTTGCAGAATATGCCAATCTATATATTTTAAGTTGGAATATTAAAAAAATGCCATATTTGTGCGCATCTTTGAATTATTCCTGAATTTCCTAGGTTTTTGTTAGATTTTTAGATTGCTACCGTTTCGGCTCCACTTTGATCTTCCCAGAAAAAACGTATTTTTTAGTTATATATCATATTTGAATTGCACCAAGCACGTGCTTGTTAAGAAAGTATAGGAAATGAACTATTGGCGTGCTGCCTGATTATTTGCTTGCAATATAAATTGGTAACTAAGTTGGTTACAATAAATCTATCTAAGTTTGAGATTATTCTACATATCATACAGATATGTACAGTATCTTAATAGTTTTCACAAATATAATATAACTCTCGAATCTCGTATCTAATTGCAACTTTCTATTGTTCCCTTTCAGCATACTGTTTAGGACGTTGAACCATCAGTATGATTACATCTACGACTGGACAATGCTGAAGCAGAAGACCCATCAGGGTCAGCCCAATCCAGCTATACTTCTGGAGCAATTGGACAAGGACAAGGAGAAGCAGAATGGCAAGCCCCTGATTGCGGACTAAGTGAAGGGCCGAGGATGATGAAATCAAGGGCGGGGGAACAACAACATATATGGGGGAAATATCTATGAGAAAGATCAAGATCATGAAGAAGAAGATAAAAGAAGTAGAAGGAACACGAAACACTGATTGGGATAACACAGCCGCAGCATCAGCAGCTGGCATTAAGCGCAGCGTCGAGAAATATTTATTGTTTCTCTTAAATATTAATTTAAAAATTCAATACCTAAACGATTAAGGGAAAGCAGAAGCCGAAGCAGAAGCGGAAGCGAAAGCAACAGCAGCAGCAGCAACAACAGCAACAGCAAAGGCAAACCGTAAACCACACATTATGTAATTACAAAGAAAAAAAAAAACAAGAAAAGAACAATTATGATACCCCAGCAAATGTGATTCACGAGTGAATCACTGCGATCGATAGTAAACAAAAAAAACACACACACACAATACACAACACACACCGAGGAATTTGTACGAAATAAAACGAAGAATCAATTCGATTTCAATTCAAATCGATTCAAATTCGAATTCAAATCAATTCGCAATTCATACAAACAGCAAACTTAACACACAAACACACACACGCAACCCACTAACACCCCTCTGCACACACACTGCAGCTGGAAAACCATTGATTTTTCAATTGAAAAGTTCGATTCTTTTTCTAGCTCTGCACACACACAACACAACACACACACTACATGCACTCTACACAAAAAGCAACCATCATTGCCCACAAAAAAATAAAAATAACAAAAATGATAAAAAGCAACAAAAAAAAAATATTGAGAAGGACAAATGGCGAAGAAACAAAAACAAAACACTTAGCCTAATAAATTACGAGAAAATAATACTGGTAACAAAGGAAGAATTAACTAAAGCATATATGTATATATATATATAAATAATATATATATATATATGTATATATATATGTATGTAAGCAAACAATGTACGCATATATATTCCATTTGATTCACGTGTCTCAGATCGAATTCAATTGCTTAATTTCAACACAAATCGAGCGATCCAAAAACAAAATGGAAGAAAGAACTCAAAAACTAAAAAAACACACACTGTGGACTAAATAAGTAAAACACGATATATAGGAGTAAAACAATAAATAATACCAATAAAACAATTTAATAAAAAAAAACACACAACAACAATACACAAACACACACACACACACCGAAAAATCATAAAAACAAACAAAAACAAATACAGATGCATGAGCAGGAGGAGGAATATATAAACAAACAAAAATATATATAAAATTGAGCTAAAGGAAAAGTAATAGGATGCAGCGCAGCCACAAGGTTAATAAAAAACAAAATAATAATAATAAATATATAAAAAATGAAGGAAAAAAGAAAAAACAGAAAAAAACGAAAAAAAAAAAACAACCAACGCAAAACTGCAAAGTAATTTTGCAAAATTAGTAAGCAGTAAATAATAATTATAAACATAACTTATATTTAATTTTTTGAATTACATCAATAAATATGTTGAAATTACAAATTTTAAACATATTTTCAACTTCTGCATTTAGAGAGAGATGGGACGATGTGCAGGCGATATAGAAAGGGAGAGGCATATAGAAGAGGGAGAGAGTTTTTTAACCTTTTTTTTTTCTTTTTTTTGTTGAACTGCTTATAAAGTTTTTACCAAGTGTAGATAAATGATTTGTATTTTTCTCAATGAAACTCTTAAAATACTGTCATTTTATTTAATATTTTATATATTTTATTATTTATTTCTATTATTTACAACTCTTCACCTTCTATTTTAATGATTAATTCAGTTTTTAAGCTATATATGCGCCTAATTTGTTTGTTTAAACTTTTCAAATGCATTTATTCAGCAGAAAACCCCCCCTTAGGTTATTTGTTTTATTTTTTATGAAACCTTTTCTTTTGGCACTCAGCTTTCTTTCGTGAACCCAATACATATTTACATATATTCTGCAATGATCCAGTAAATTGTTGATCTGAAAATGCATAAAACTGTCTTGACTTTTTTTTACTAGTATTTTTTCTTAATTATTTGTGGCGAGCTTTTGGCGCCGCTCTCTCCTTTCTTTCGCTCGTCGGACGCCTGCTTGCGTCCGCTTGTGAAATATAATATATACATAGATGATATTCAGTCGCTGACGCCGCTCTTAATTTCTTTGTTTATTCGTTGTTGACTAATGGCACATCTGCGTTATTTTTTTTTTTTTTGTATTTTTCCCTACACACAACGTGCCGTTAGTGACTGCTATGTCCAGTGTCCAAGAAAACTGCATTGGCGATAAGAAGTAAGGGGGTTTCCTGAGGGGAATCAGTCATAAAGATAAATTTTATAGATAACAAAAACAAACAACAAAAAAACTGTCCTTCAAATGCCAAATACTAACATTTTAAATCCCAAAAACTTATTTCTGCTTATATATATATTGTTTTAGTTTTCAATTACTTTTTTTAGGGTTTTAAAAAATTAGATTTGACGATTTTCAACATCAACTTTAGAAAGTGTTGGAAAATGTTGAGTAAGTAAGCTATCTATAAATCGTATTATTCTTTTACTATTTCCACATATAATCTTACTCGAAATTATATATGTATCTACATTATAACATAAATAATGAATAAGCTTTACCATGCTGAATTTCCCGCGAGAAAAACATTCCTTATCAGTTGGAGTTTTTTTTTAAATTGTGCGCTCGATAGGCAAGCAATGAACTGTTATCGATAACATCTAATATACTATTTAATTATTAAAGTGACTTTCTGCGCAATACTATTAATTTGCTTGTACATAGTCTTACGCTGCCAGTTAAATTTTTCAAAGATTTAATTCTGTACATATAAAACCAATTACAAATTGTATATATTTATTCTCGCAATAGAGCAATCGCTAGATCCTTAGCGGAGTTTCCAACCAATATATTCCAGCACGTGGAAGAACTCCCATGCAATCCCTCTCATTCTGCCTTGATGTTAATTTCTTTGAAATTAATGACATGGTAAAATATATAATTCAGCAAAATAATTTTTTGGGTAAATAGTATATTTTTATGGAATATTTTCAAAAGACAAATGTATATCGTGCTATTTTTAAAGCGCGCGTAGATGTCGCCATGGACGCTGGTCACACTGGAAGAATTCCACAATTAATTGCGCTCTCCTCCTGTTCCCCTCATTCGCCAAAAACTGCCGTTGTCAGCGGACGTGTTTTCCGTTCTCCTCCACTGTTTTTTTGTTGTGGTTTTTTGCGAACGAGCGAAAGGACCTCAGCGGCCCGTATTTAAAGTAATTAAGAAATGTTTGAAAAATTCAAGAAATATTGAAAATAAAAACAAAATTAATAATGAATAAATAAAACCCAAACCAGTGTCCGTGTGTGTGTGCGTCAATTGCGGTTTTTTGATTTTTTTTTACAAGTTTTTATAGTGCAAAGGAACAGTAATTTGTTGAAAATCTAAAAAAAAAAAAGAAAACAGTAATATTTTAGACTATTAAAAAACAAATGAAAACAGTAAAAAAAAAGGCACATGTAGTTTAAACATTCATTTTTGTTTTGTTTTCATGTATTTTTTTCTTTTGAAATGGTGTACCAAAACCAAAAATAAGGATTCGAGAAGCGCAACAGGTTCAAATAAGCAAACGCATGCACATACACATGCGCAGGCGACGAGGACTCTGCGATTTTAAGAAGGGACAGGCCAAAGCCGAATCCGAAACCGAAGCTGAAAAGGAATAAGAATAAGAAGCAGAACGGAGCAAACAACAACAGCTATCGCTGCCTTTGCACTCGCGTTTTTTTTTTCTTGTGTTGTTGGTTCTGTTTTATTTTGTTTTTGCCTTTTGCTTGCGCAGTAATAAAATAAAAATTACAAACACACAGACGTGTGATACGAGCTGAAGTACGACCACCACTAGAGATCGCATACGCACACATGCACAGTACACAATCGCGGACAGAGAACGGTCGAGGGTTGTTGTTGTTGGTGGTGCGAGAGGGACGGACAGAGGGACGACCGATCGGTGGAAAGGGACGAAAACAAGCGCGAGCTTATCTTCTCTGAGAACGTAGAAGACGATAAAAGCAAAGCAAACATCGCGCACACAAACACGCGAGCACACACATCGCCTGTTGCTGTTTTGAAAAAGTACTACGGAAAAAAAACACGACGAAAAGGAACAAAGCAAAGACTTGCCGCTTGCTGCTTCTTTTTCATCTTCGCATGTGCGTGAAAAAAATATCCTGACACACACACACACACGGGCGGGCTCACAAACCGATCGCGCGCACACATATACATACACACACTTGAACGTATGACGAGCACGTGTAATTTTTGTTTTATCCTCTTCCCCCTCCCACAATTCCCAACCCTCTCGCCTTCACCCCAACGATCTCTCTCTCTAATTGCACGTTCTCTCTCTCTCTGTCTCTCACCTTTAGCTGAATTTTTTTTTGTTGCAATGCAATTTACGTGAAACATATAACACAAAAAAAGAGCAAAAACAACTCAAGTGCAAAATATTATAAATATAAATCAATTTGAAGAAACAAAGAAATAAATATATAGGAAAAGCTAAAAGAAAAGAAAAAAAACAACACAAAACGCAATCGCCAAGATAAAGAATATTTTTTCTGTCTTGTCCAGTGAAAACAACAACAACAGCAACGAGAGTAAACAACATCAGCAGCAGCAACAAATATCGAGCAGAGCAGGCAACAAAAATTCAATAAAGTTCAAAATCTATAAGGAAACTGCAGCAGGAAACTAAAATGTCTGCGACTATTGCACAAAAATCGACGACAGTTGGGAATTCGCATTATTTTGAGTGCGGCGACATATTTCAGACGGTAAGTTTGAATTTTCTTCCTCCATTGAGGAAACCTTAATATCCATTAAGTTCCCCAAGTTCCCGAAGTTCCCATAGGTATTCCACACAATATTTAAGTTGTTAACTCTTTATTTCCCAAAACCCACATTTTTTTTATCGAGAACTTTCTTAATACTTACTAGGGTAATAAAGGATATCTGAAGTCCCCGAAAAACTGTCCCATTTTGTGGGAATTATTATTAAATGGTTTCGGAACATTCTTAAATTGGGGAAACTTCTTCATATAAAAATCCTGTGTGATTCCACTTTTTGGGAAAAATATTAAATGGGTTGTACTTGGGTTTCTACTTTCAACAATAATTTAAGGGAATTTCTGGAGAATATTGGTTATCCTGAAATGGAAAATGTACAAAAATTTAAGTAAAGAATTGTACACATGTTTGTAAAGAATAAAAGGTAATTCAAGAAGAGTTTTCAGCTATGTTAATATCTTAACTGAAGTCTTAAGCTGTTTGTAAGCCATGGAATAATACAACAATGAAATAAAAGTAAGCCAAAGCTGGAGAAAAGAGTAAATCGTTAAAAATATATTTAATGAAACCAAAAAAAAAAAGTTATTAAGACAGCACAAGGATATAGGTATCCAAATATACTCAATAATATCATAAATAATAATAGAAACCTACCATATTATCAGTATAAACTTAAGGTTTTAAAGAAAATGTAAAAGCAACTGAGTTATGATATGCTACCTGGGTTTTCAACTAGATATCATAGAACATCAATAAAAACACTCAAAAGATCCTCAAAAATCCAAGAGAATACTCTTTGCAGTTTTAAAGGCTTTATAACATTGGTTTCAAAATATAATTGTCTTAACTACATCCCAAAAATAGGTTTCTTTTCATAATTATTGTTACAAAAGTAGACTTCCCACTGAGTGCACTTTTAAATATAAGTTGAAACATGCCTAAACCACATGTTATTGGGTTATTTTATTTTGGGAGTTGCGTGTTTTCCTTTCGCTCTCCCCCGTACTTTCTGTAGCTGCTTGCATTTTCCGCACTTTTTTTTTTTGTTTTGTGTCGTAAAAAGCAATATTTACGCTGAATTTATGCATCGTTTGCTGTATTTTGAGTCTTTTTTTTTAGTCTTTCAATAACTTGTTTAAATTTTGTTGTTCATATTTTTCATTCCAAAATGTTGTTTATTTCGTTATATTTCCGTTTCGTTACACTCACAGTTGCTGTTTGTTGTTATTATACTTAATATTAAAGCTGATTCATAATTATTTCGGTTTGTCAACTCACGAAACCAGACTGTAAAGTGGACTAAATAATTGTCTGATAAGGATTATTTTTTTTTGTTGTTTGATAAGTGTAGTGAAGAGCGAGAAAGAGATAGTTCGGGGGGAGGGGCGGGTAGAAACAGGTGGGCGGGGCATATAAAGTCGGCTGACCCTCAATTGTTTCATTATTAGAACACGTAATACCCTTACTGAAAGTGAGGCTATAAAATAAGAAATGTTGAATAAATCCCCGCTAAATCTTACATTAGCATATCCTTTACTCTGAGATAGAATAGTGTATGAGAAAATAACATTATTTACATATTTATTTATTATTTGTGCTTTTATTTAAAACTGTCCATCGTGGACAATTATTAAGCGGTATATTATAAGTAATTTACTAGACAATTATTGACAATTAATTAAAATAATTAATAATGAGGTTCCAATGCCTATATTCTTATTTTTATTGGTATTATTGAGGTTTCTTTTGAATATCGTCTAACTATTGTCTTTTTATAAAAACTTAAAGGGGTACAGAGGGTATCTAAATTGCAATTAATAATTTTTTTTTGCTTGGTCCACCCTTTGCTTTGCCCATCTCTTCCTTCTGCCCCCTCTGCCGCCACAATAATTTGTAACAATTGGCGTCATCGCAGCAGCATCATTAAAAACAACAACAACACTCGTGATCATTTATTTTCCGTGTGTGTGTTTGTGTGTGTGCGTGCGGAAAGTTAGTGGCAGCGACGCTGACGCCGATGCCGACACCGGCAGCAGCTGTTGATCGACAACAAATTCGATTAAGTCAGTTCCGGGTTTGGTATGGTTTGAATTTTTGTTTTTTTTTATATGTATGTATTTTTTTTTTGTGATTTCTGTTTTTTTTTTTGTTTCTTGTGTCCGGGATTCAAAAGTTGCTCTTAAATGAGCCAAGTTAAGAGCTCTGTCCACTGCGCTGCTGCTGTGGTTACGTGCAAAGTTTTTTTCTCGTCATTAACACGAGAGATGCGGTTGAGTGAGTGAATGAG
This sequence comes from Drosophila parvula, assembly GCA_018904695.1. NCBI lineage: Eukaryota > Metazoa > Arthropoda > Insecta > Diptera > Drosophilidae > Drosophila > Drosophila parvula. The sequence goes on from JAEIIG010015966.1 coordinate 15,791, forward strand.
AGAGGTGGAGTAAGAGAGAGAGAGAGAGAGCATGAGACGCCCAGCTCAAATGACCGTTGCCTTTACAGTAAATACCTTTGGGAGTGAACACAGTAAAGCCTGAACATGTTACAGAATGAGCAAACTTCCAGGAGAGTGAAAGAAGACCTTTTCTGTTGGAAATGTTCCAGTATGCCTGGAAAATATTGTTTTTGAAAATTAAGGAAAACCAGAATTATCAAGTAAATTTATGAATAATCTTATCCATTTGATTAAAACAAGTGCTCGGCGGAGGGAAGGAGCTAACTAATAAGACAGAAGGTAAAGCAGCGTTTTAATTACTTTGGACTCTGTCGAAGCGTTCAATTGATGTTGTTTTGATTGTTTTTATTTGTGGCTGTTGGCGAATTTGCGTAAACTAAATGGCAGGGCCAAAAGGGTCAAGTAGAACCCAAAAAAGAGCAAAAAAGAGTGAAAATAAAAAGAAAACACCAACAGCGGTTATAACAACAATAGGGCCAAGGCAGGTTGACGTCCGATAAAGTTGCAAAATACATTTGTTTTTCCAAATTTTTGTTTTGTTTTTTGAATGAACTTTGCCAGCAGCCGCGTGTTATCGATAATCGGCACCGATTGGCATGGAAAATTCATTTGTTGTCGGGTTTTTTTTTTGTCATTACACAGCATTTTTTGTTGTGTTTTGTTTTTGCAACAGCAGCGGCTGAAAGCGAAAGGGCGCACCACAAATGCATAGCACACACACACAGATGAGAAGCAAAAACACACACACTCTCACAACAATCTCATGCACAATAGAAACCACGGCACTGCTGCAGCTTTTGTTGCTTTTTTTGGCCAGGCGACGAAATCGTCGCTATCGTTGTCTTTGTAATTAAGAGGCTTCAAATTTTGAAATAATCAAAAGTACCGTCGCTTATACATGTACATATGTATGAGTATTATCCTATTTTATTTTTATTTTTTATTGAACGCACTCGTGTGCTCCACTTTGGTCGGGTGGACAAAGTGAGGCAAGGCGGAGAGCGGAGATCAGAGATCGGAGAGTATAGAGTGAACATAAACGAGTGGCAAAAGCGGCGGCAAGTCTGAAATTCACTTTTCGCGCACAATTTTCTTTCGTCTTTAGCTTCTCCTTGATTTTATTATGAAATGTATAAAAACAAATGCCGTTAGAAAATTAAGCATTACTATGAAAAAGTATTATATGAAAGAATGAAGCAAACCAAAAATACCTGTCATTAAGCAAAGTACATGTCTAAAACCAAATTACATTTGCAAAGCAATACTCTTTTTATGTTCATATATTTTAAAGCTTTGTCTATTCATTTTCTTAAAAGTCGTAAGTTATTAATTACCCTTTATTGCCGTTTTTCACTGTTATTTTGACCGCAACTGTTCGTGAACATGTGCATTTTGTATGCAGTTTTGCCTTCTCTTTTGGTTTTCTGCGTTTTTTTTTTTTTTGTTTCCAGTTGTGTTTGCTGCAGGCCAAAAAGTAAAATGTATAAAAAATGTGCTTAGTTTGTTATAACGAAATCCTCGGTACGTAATCAGCGGTGTTACGTTTCAGGCCAGCCCTCCCCTTTCATCCTTCTCCTGCTCCGCGTCCGCTACTCTTTGTGCTCGCTCTTTACTTGGCCCCCTTCTCCTTTGCTCCATGCCTTTCTTCTCTCCTGCTGAGCAAGAGACCGGGAGAGCAAAAGACAGGGGCTCACTTACATGCGACAAACGGCGACTATTTTTTACGAATATAATTCCATTTCCTGCAAAGAGGCGATAACAGCAACAACGTTTGTCGTTTTATTTTGATCTGTGTTTTGTGCATGTCCAACTCCATGTCCGTGTCCATGTGCATGTGTGTGTGCTCATGTCCCGACGCCATTGCTGCAAGAAGAAGAGGAAGATCAAAAGCTGGAGTAGGAGAGCGAGTGTTGCGACCACTACCTACCTAAAAAAAACCCAAATAAAATCAAAAAAAGGCAGTTCTTCAGTCTTCAATCCTCACTCCTCCTTTTCCTTTTAACTCTCAACTTCGCCGAACGTCATTTCATTTCGATTCGATCCGACTCGACTCGATTAATATGCGCAGCCCCATCCTAAAAAAGAAAAAAAAAATAATAATAAAAACCATGGCATTCGCAGGCTCAAGTCGCGTAGTACCTCTCTCACTCCACTTATCGCTCACTCTGCCTCACCCGCACTGGCGCAGCAACCAGTCTATCAAGTCTTCGTTTTTAGCCAGAAAATCAAGGTTTTGAAAAAAGGCAAGACCACAACAAAAGTTCTCCTTAGTTTATTCTCTAGCTAAGCGCCCATTTCCCAAAATCTTCGTATATTTTCTATAATTTTATCTCCTTCAATTCTTAAGGGGCTTATTCGAAGTAGTGTAACAAGATAGTTTAACATTTTTCATTTAGTTATTTCCAATAGTGCCTAAGAATATAAATGCACCTGCTTGCTAGCATAGCCTACACAGCTTCTGGCTAGAAAACGGCTAAATTGAGAACATCTCCGATTCTCACGCACAGAACTCGCATTACACACACAGACGCACACAGGCACTTAACTCACGCATGAGGACATGAGGTTAAAGCAACAATAAGAAAACGGCAATTGCAAAAACAACAACACATTGCTAGCATATTGACTGGCTGACCCTTGAAATACCCTTAGAGCGAACAAGAGAACCAGATGTGGGAGGTGGTAGTAGCAGGAGATTCATGGGGGTTGTTAGTGATGCAATGCGATTGAAATCGAGGATCACAACCCCTGAAACGTTTTTAAACTGATTTATCCCAACCTAAGAATTGATAAAACAGAAATGGATTGGATGGGGTCCTTAAATTTGTGAATTTCACATATAAAAATGTATATTGTTTTCCTGTTCTTGTTCTATAAATTTGTGATCCTTCCTCGATAGGTTACAAACGCCTATAACTATAAAAAACTATAAAAAGCTGGTAAAAATTTGTGCTTTATCAAGCCTTATACAGAATATAAAGAAATACTATATTGTATCCCTATTTCATATTGTAATTAGTCCGAATTATTTTTAATTTTTTGATTTATTTTACTGTATTAATATATTTGTATTCGACAAATATGTTATAACAAAAAAAAAGAAAGAGCGAGAGATGCTGTGTTGTTATATCATTGTAATTTCCAAAGTGTTGCGTTTCCTACTAAGTAAATTACCCGTACTTAATTGTTCTTCAATTATTATATTTTTCTCCCCTCCCCTTCCGAAATAGAAATGTTGAATAAAGTTATTTTCGTGCAGGCGCTACTGACTGACTGCCTATTATTATTATTCATATTATTATTATTGTTGCTGCTGCTCTTATCGTTCAGTTGTAAAAAGTACAAATACAAAACATACACACAAATTAAATATGCTATGTAGCGTATCTGTTTGGTGTACCATGGAGCATTCGCTGCGCTCTACCTTCTCACCCTTCTGCTCCCTCCACTGCCCACCCACTCTTCCAATCTACCGCTCTCTCGCCTTTGTCGTCGCTTTGCTATCTCTCCCACACCAATGCTTTCGTATGGAACGGACGGCTCCCAATCTGCTGCTCTCTCACTCTAGCTTGGCTTGCTAGTTATGAGAGGGTGAGAGAGGGAAATAGTGGGGAAGAGAGGTGGAGCCGATCGAGGAGAGCGGCAGAGCCGGAGAGTCGTGATGTATGAGAGTGAGCGAGCCAGGCAGGCGTGCGCATTGGGCAGAGAGAGATGTAGAGCATTTGTGGAGGAGAAGACACTTCATATTCTATTGTCATTGCTCGACGATGTGTTGCTGTTGTATTATTATTATTATTGCCAGTGTGTTGTTGTAATCTTGAAATTGTCTCGGTATTATTGCTAATGGCCGCTCAATTGAGTGCCAAAGTACATCTATCCCTCTGTTTCGCCACTGCTCCCCCACCCCCCCTTGGTTGACTCGTCCCGTTTGTTTGTTTGCATTTCTTGAGGCGGTGTGTGAGTAAGGGAGAATGGTAGACAGGCAAGATATGACAATAAAATTTGCAAGTCGGTATTTAGAATCGATTTTCAAGTTGATTTTTTCCCCGATTCCGTGAAACTGGCAAAGTATTATCTAATTAGAAATTCACCAGAAAAATGCATTTTAAACTCCCAAGTAGGTAAATACATGATACATGATCGGTTATTATTGAGAATCATATACCAGAAATATAAAAGTAATGTTTTTTTTTTTTTTTTTTTGTTTTTGAAACTCCCCCATTTTCGGTTTGTTCTTGAGCTTCTTCGCCCGCGAAATTCTTAAACGGTTTCGCTCATTAATTTCGTTAATATTTTTCTTTTATGCTGGCGTTATTTTTGCTGGTTTTACTGTTTTGCTTTTCGCCTTCTCGGCTTTTCTGCTTTTCATGCGGGCCACCCTACAAAAACAAAAATGAAATGAATAACTTGCAACATGTTTTTATATTGTTGTGTGATTGCCAATCCCAAAACTGAAAACCAAAAACCGAAAACGACGAAATCCACCGAAAAATCCAATCGAATCTATTATATAATGAAGTCGCAGTCGTTGTCGTTGCTGCCGGCGCTGGCAGAGCGGTGTAGAGCCGTTTGTTTAGTAGATTTCCATTCACATTTACTGTCGCTTTTTGATTGCCTGCCTGTTGCTGTTGTTATTGTTGGTTTTGGTTTTGCTTTTGCTTTTGCGGGTTTTGCCCCGGCAGCGCCAGCTTCATTTCTATCTCCGTCTAGCAGCTGTTAGGCTATCTCTGTCTGTCAGTGCTCTGCAACTGGTTTTACAGGACAACAAAAGCAATAATAGCAATAACAGCAGCAACAATCATATGAGCAGTTAACACATGTGAGTTGTTTGTTTTTTTTTTCTGCTGTGTTCTAAGCAAGCAAGAGCTACATATACACATACATACAAATATATGTATATATACATATTTTAATCACGATTTCGATAGGTTTTGATCTGCGGATTGGAAGAGTGTAAAAGAGTGGAAGAGACTGGAAGATAGACCACGTGTTGAACATATTTTTAACATGTTGCTCTCTATCCTGGCTCTCTCTCTTTCAGTTCCCTTCCTTATCCCTTGTGTTGTTTGCTTCTTTTTATTGCCTTCTTCTTCTTCGGCTTCTTCTTCTTCTTTGTTGTTTTGTTTGTGCGGGTTATCAAATAGACGATAAATTATTGGCCCAGGAAGGGGAGAACTAAAAGGAGGGAAGAAAAAAATAACTCGAGCAAAGAAGAGGACGATAAACGAGTAAGGGGAATATAGGGATCAATACTTACAAAAACAACCTGTGGAATGGGGGAATCAAAGCAAAGGGAAGATAATAAAAAGAGTGAAGGGAAGGAGGAGGAGGGTACAAAGAGTGGAAAGATAAAGCCAGGGTTGATTTTGTCGGTTTGTTTTTTTGTAGAAATACACATTTGCTCCCTTTTCAATCTCCACTCTACTCACCTCATTATCATCAATTCCGTTTGCTATTCCAATATTCGGGGGTTCCTTACTAATTAACTGAAAGATCCTTTGAAATTAATTAAGACTTGTACACAAAAAGAATTGAAATATTGACATTTCGGTGTTAGAAGAGATCCTACCATATACATATGTTCCTATGTATTACGAGCAGTAAACATTATATAAATATATGTATGTATGTCGATATTACAGATCATATTGAATTTAAGAGATTATCATACTGAATTTCTAAAATCTTCAATATATGTAGATAAGTTATTTTATATCATATCATAGTTATGATCTACTAGTAATAAAACAAACCGTCATATTAAGGATCGTAACCAAAATTATCACAACTATTTTATAATAATTATTTAATTAAATTTTTCTCTTTGAAATCACAAATACAAGCTGCAATAATAATTTCTATAGAAATTACAAAGTATCAACAATTAACATTCAGCTTTAAAGCTTATACATTTCGTTTTAAAGAAATACAATACTAAACCGTACCAATATTGAGTTGTTGTTTACAAAATAAAGTGAAAATTACTAGAACCGTATAATTTGTATAGTATATCAGTTATTTGTGGTTTTTCTCTCCAAGTCTCACATTGTTAAACTTCTGAAAAATTCGAAATGCTCTTTGTGGACTTAAAAAGCTCAGATTTCGAGTGATGATCTTAGTATTTTATTTGATATTTGATCTGGGGAATGGTTTTTCTTTTCTTTGGTTTCTGTTGAATATGCAGTTTCTGTTAGTGTTTATTTTTTTCGGTTTCCCCTTTGCTTACTGGTCATTTAGCATTTGATTCTTTATTTGTGCGTTCTTGCTTTTGTATATCAGTTTGTGCTTTTCGCGCTTATCACCTTTTGAGTGGCAACAAAAACAGCAGCGGGTGAACCGAAAGATTATTATTATATGTATGAACTAACTAACCCAATAATAAGTATTCTTATCACATTAAATCACACATGCACATACACATCGCTGTGTCTTTTCCCTCCATTCTCTGCCGTTTTCCCTCTCAATCTACACTTTACACTTAAAATGTGTGTTTTTCCTTCGTTCTTCGTTTCTTGTTTTTATTTTATTTTTATGATTTACGTGCTCGGCCTGCAATTGAGCGAGAGTGAGGGAAGAGCACATACAAGTGTGCATGCGGGATGATAGGAGCACTTGCACGGGGGGAGGGAGGGAGATGGGGCTGAGAAATGGATCGGGTTGGGGGGGTTGGTGCGGGTCACTGCCACTGCCATGTGCTCACAAACACATATGCAAACACTAAGTGAACACATTTGCCGGGGAGGTGATGATAAGAGCCGCCTCAAGAACTTTTCTCCGTCTGATAAAGAGTGTGGGGAGAGCGAAGAACGGGGAACTCGCACACAGCACACAGTAACTGCTTATAGAAATTACTAGGCTTATGTTTATCAGGCTGATAATGATGATGATATTCATAAATTTCCTATTTAACGCCATTGAAGTGAAAGCACAGCCACACTGGCACACAATTTGATGATAAGGGTCACACTCTTCCCACGACAATGATCTCGCACTTTCGTACTTTAAGTTAAATCTTAAATCTTAAAGTTGTCGTCAATTGGTACATGTTAGATATATGTAATATCTAACAGCGAGATCACTTTACCTTTTAGTTTACCGATACATTTTATGCCATTTGCTTAAACTTGAGAGCTTCTCTTTGTTGTATTTCATTACGTCTCATAAATGAAATATTTTTTCTTATTAATTCAGTTCTCGTATAAACACAAATCAGTTTCAAAATTGTTTTGCTCTCAATTCTATTGTTTAGGATCGGATTCAATTGAGTTTCCGAGTTATCGGGTCACTCTCTCTGGTTACAGAAGTTTCTTTGTTTTTTCCATAATTGGAAAAACTAGGGGGACTATGTGCAGTGGTTGTGTGGTGGAGTTACCCAACTTTTAGGAAGGAACAAGCCGACCGAAAACGGAGTGTATCTCCGATAAGGTTGAACGCTCTGGACGTCGTCGCTGCTGTCGTCTGATAAGCCTTTTTCAGAAGACCAAACCGATTCGATCCGAACCGAAGTGAACGGAAAAAATCGGTGGAGCTAGAAGAGGGTTGCAACGCGATTACAGAGGTCACGGCAAGGGCAGAGGGGGCTCAGAAAAAGGGACTATCTCCCGAATAATACATACATACATACACATGTATACATAATTCCAATGGAATATCCACTGTAATGATATTACCTTCCATTGGTTCCATTCATTTGATGTGTTTTTTTTACGTCTACTCAAACAGCGATGATAGCATTCGCTTTGGGGAAGGGGAGGTTTTACAAAGTACATGTAAAATTATTTAGCTTACCATATTACTAAACTCTTGAAACACTATAACTTGAAGGCAATGCTACCATAACAATATTTTCTAAACAGTTTTATAGCTTTTTTTTATACAAACATACCTCAAAGATCAGTATCAGTATGTAATCCAATCCATCGAAAAAAAATAATGTAATTGGAGAGTTTGCTGATCTGATCGTTAAAGAAAACGCTGAAAATGCATTTCTCTTTTTTCCTGTTTATGTGTTAGCTGAGCTGTAAATTCCGTCTTTAGTGGATTTTCATTATTATTATTATTATTTCGTTTCAATATTATTTAAAACTTAGATGATAAAATAAAATGTACTATCATTTCTTTTGCTGGGTATAAGAAACCGTTAATGTTATCGGGATTTTCCGTATTACATCTGTGCTATCTCGGTTGCCATCTCCTAGCTTCATCTCCTTCCCACTTGGTTTTGCTCCCATTCGAAAACTCTCCATTTCGATTGCATAACGGTGGCTTTGACGCTCCCTCTCTCTTGCTTGCCTCTCTTTTATTTAACTGTCTCTGTGTGCGTGTGCCTGTGCGTGCGAAAGGTCCCCCGTGATCCCGTCTATCACCTCCTTTCTCTTTTCTTTATTTTTCCACCAATTTGGCCTCTGGTTTTACTTAAGCAAAACAAAAACGGCAATTGCAACAGTATTATACATATGCAGATGTATGTACGTATGCAAATAGATGTGTGTGTGTACTAAAAAAAAAAAAAAAAACTGCGACAGAGGAAGAAAAAGCAGCAGTAAATTATTATATTTTTATTAATTTTCTTTATACATTTAAACATTGATTAAAGTCGTAACCCTTTTTTGGCTACGAATTCGATTTGTTTCTTCTTTTTACAAATTTAATTTTCATTTAAATTTGTCTTGATGTCTGTGCCGGATTTTGTAGCTGGTTGTATTTGTTTCTTTTTTTTTTTTTAATGGTTGTTGTGCTCCGAATTTAGCAAGGCCAAGTTGTGAAGTTTTCTTTTATTGTGTGTTTATTATGTGATTTTTCGTTGTTGCCAATTATTATTATGTGAGTGCGCCCAGAGCCGGTTCGAAAGAAACAACAACAACAGTAACAAAAAACATGAAACGAAACGAAGAAACAAGAAATACGAAATGAAAGAGGAAGAAACAAACGAGACGCGGACGCTTGGCAATGAAACGAAACGAAACGAAACTGGCACGCCAGTTGCGCATGCGTAGTGTCTTCTCTTTCCCACTTTGGCTCCACTCCGCTTCCTCCTTCTGCCCTTTACACCACCGTCAACTCCTCATCCTCCTCCTCCTCCGGCCCCCTTAAACACTCTCGCTATCTACGCTTTGTGCGCGCGCGCTCGCTTACCAAATACTGTTAACAGCCGACGAACGGATGGACAATGCGGACGCCGCGAAAATGTGAAATGCTGGCCCATTCGACGACGCGACGGTTCGACCTAGACCTCAATCGATGGATCGTTTGGATCGGATCGGCAGGGGAACGTTATGGGATGGCCCAAAACTCACGACCCGAAAAAAAATTACAAAAAAAAAAAAAAAACCAAAGCTATGAGCTAACAACGCACACTCACACATGCATACGCATTTCAAGTTTTACAAGCCAAAAACTTGGAATATTATGTAAATTATAACGCGTGGTTAATGGTTAATAATATTTTTTTAATACGGTAACTATACGTATGTACATATATACGGTTTAGTTTGGGGATATTGTTTTATAAGGAGTTCCTTAATTACAATGCCTTAGTTTATTGAGATATTATGTAAACTATAGCGTGGTTAATGGGTGATCTAGCGACTGCCATTGATTTACGTAAAACTTGAATACATCATTAACTTGATTTACGTTATTTTTATACCCGGTAGCCATAGGGTACAAGGTTATAATAGGTTTTTGCCAGCTGAGAATGTATAAAGTATCTATATTTTTTATCAGCATCACCAGGCGAGTCGATTTAGCTATGTCCCCTTATCCGTCCCTGTAAAACAACAGATCTTAAATATCTAAGAGAGAGTTAAAGCCCATGAAAATCATATAAAGTTATAAATTTTTCATGATTTTCATAGCCATAGTCGTGATTTTTGGTATAGAGTACAGTATGTAGATTATAAGTAAACCCCTCCCTTGGTGTCATTGTTTTAGTAAAGATTATCCTTATAAATGAGCTCTTAAAATGCTCAAATTCTAGATTCAAAAAGAATTTTATATTTTACCATCTTTTACAAATGTTTCCATGACTTTTCGGTAATTTTTTGTAATGTTTTTGCAAGAGTATGAATAAATAAAATATATATATATCAAAAAAGAAGTTCTTACAAATGAAAAAGGTATTATAACGAGTTGGAAAAGTGAACCCCCTTATTCGTTGAGTGCAGCACGTTGCTTTGTATGCTTTATCGAGTCTGTAGATCGTGTTGATCTCGGTTGGAAGGGGGGACTGACAGCAGCAGTGTCTGTTCTAGATTGTTTTGTTGTGTATTCCCAGCCCATCAATCGATCAAAAGTGATCAGCAATAAAAAATGAACGAAAGAACAAAAAAAAAAACAACAAGGGAATAAAAAAAAAAGGAGAACAGAAACGCAATGCAATGCAAAATGCTATGGAAATGGAGATGGAAACGAAATGCAATGGAAAACTCGCATGACAGCGCCGCATGTGTTAATTACCAATTCAAATTTGCCAACAATTAAAATCGATGCGAGACTTTGTTTTCTTCCACGTCCCTATACCCACACAACCCCTTGTTCTCTTTTTTTTTTTCCTTTCCTTTCCTTCTTCAAAAGGTAAAGGTGTGTAGAGGTACGTTTTGGATTTTTTTTTCGATTTAATTTAATTTGAACTGCTAATCAAATTTGAACAGTAAAAATACATCTCGATCTCGCACTTTGCATAGAAAATTTGAGGCTTTACCTTGAACTTTTAATTGAACTGAATAAAATCGTGTGTAAATATGGAAATTAGATGCGTATTTTGATTTTTATCTCCGCGATTCGATCGATCATTCTCGTCCCTAACTAAATATAAATACCTTGCTTTAATTGCTAATGCTATTCCCCCGGGCCGAATAATAGATGCGAATATAAGCACAATGTACAATGGCGGTCAGAATGCTAGGCACAGTGGAAAGAACCAAGCTCGTAATAATATATAAATAAATTGTGCTTAGAGATGAGAACGAAAAATACCATGTTAGCTACAAACTGACAAAGGGACATCACTAATTCTGTGATTTAAATAGCCGAGAGCGTACCCGCAGGCCTTTGCCGAAGTTGCTCGAATGTTGATGGCTTGCATGTGTCGGCAGAGCGCCAGCAGAGCACTGATCCGCGACATGGCGCCGTGATAACCACTAATCTAAAGCAATTCAATAGCTAATAATAATGCAGATATTCAATATACAATTTCAAATCCGAAAAGGTTTATATAACATCATATATATTTTGTTGAATACAATGACAAAAAATAAAGTAAAAAGGTACCCAAGGTTGGCATTATTATTGGTTTGGTAACAAAACCCCAAAAATACACTGAAATCAACTGAAAGTTTCAGACCAATTCATGTATATTTAAGTATTAGGAAGTAATTAATTAATTGGGTAATTACTTGGTCTGCTATTATTGTGACCTTAGCTGTGGAGATACATCCAGATATATCTACATATTTAGGGCCACGCCCCCTATGCCCGCCTCCTTCAATGGCCGATCGTGCACAGGTTGTGCTCGCGCTCCGTTCCGAGTATTATAAATAACACTCAATAATAACTTTGTATTCATTTTCAATTCGCATATCCAGCTGTTATTGTATTGGTGTTAGCTCATCGAGGTTATGGATATTGCGTCGTCGTAGTCATCGCGCTGTTGTTGTTGCTTTTATTTTGGTTTTTGGTTTTTGCTGGCTTTATAAAAACCAGTTAGTCCAACCGAAAAAAAAATACAAATAAATAATATGAAAAAAAAGAAAAAAACCAACCAACAACAGCAGGTCTTCAGCATCTGACACACACAAATGCAGACCAAGAGGTGTATCTGTGTGAACGTGTTTATGAGACACAAACAAGTAACAGCAACAACAACAACAACAGCAATCACCAGCGATCTTACCTAACTAACAGTCGGTGTGAGCCAAGACCTGAAACTCGCACACACCTTCCACGAAGAGATATATACATATATAATATATACATATACCAGATATATGTACATCAAGTCTGCATAATACTTACATATCTTTTATATGAACAAACCTAAAGAGATATTAAAGCTATCTTTAAAGAACTCTCATGTCAACAATCTTTAATAAAAGGATAAAGTACTCTTATAGAAAAAGTTTGCTTAAATATATGGTATCAGGTGGATTAAGCCAAACTTGAGAGAACTGAGGCACTAAAAGTCTTATATAGAATGAGTCAGATCGGTTTTATTTCCTATGGTTATCTACAATGAATCAGTAAAGAACCTACATACATAATACTACTTATAAAGAAATACAAATAATCGAACAAGTGCGTGAAATATTCAAAGGGACCTTCAATTTAGCCAAGAATTACGATCCACCAATTGATATTTGCCTCTCCTAAGGAGTTTATATTAATAAACATTATTTCAAATGTGATTTCTATTAATTATAACAATGAAAGACATTGTTTATACTTTGGTTTTAACGATATCTCGCTCCGTTTGCTCAAGTCTTCAATTATTTGCAGAAGAATCGTAAACAGTGTTGTAAAAACGCAAAGTCCTTGACTTGAATAAATTGACCAGATTTATTTCCACATGCTTCTTCTTCTTCGTTTTTTTTTATTTATTTTTTTTTATTGTTTTTGAACCGGAACTGTGAATCGGTGTGATTCGAAAATTGAAAAGTTTGGCAAAAGTTTTGCCTCAAGGTCCGTCGTCTGTCGCTCGTAACTCTCATTTCTTCGGTAGGTCCCTTCTCTTTCTTCCTCTACATCTCCACCTCTTTCTACGCTCTACCTCCCCCGCACTATCTCTTTCTCGCTCTCTCTCTCTCTCTATATGTATATGTGTCTGTCTGTCTGTTGTCTTAACCCACCGCAACAATGAAACAGCGAAGAAACAAGAAGACCAAAACACATGTGGCAATAAACGGTGTGAAGAGTGGGGGGGAGGGCTCCAGAAGAGAGGCTAGTCGTAGAAGACTCGAGCAGAAGACGAAGCACACGGAGCATGACTGAAAGAAAAGTAAACTTATTTTCATTTTCAAATGAAAGGGAAATTCTCACCTAGATGAAAGAGAGTGAAGGCAATAGACGATGGCAATAGAAGGAGATGGCAACTAAGCCCGGTGGAAAGAGCTTAATACATAATACACACAAACACAGTGATAAACGGGAAAAACGGCAAAAAGCGCAAAAAAAGCAAAAAGCAAAAAGCAACATCAAGCTCAGATCCAGCTCCATGCTCCAATCTCTATGCTTTTGCCCCCACCCCTTCTCTATTTGTCCTTTCCCGCCTCTTCTTCTCCCCATTCCTTCTTTATCTTCTCCTAAAATGGGTCTTAATCTTGTTTTCTTACACACAGAGAGAGAGAGAGGGAGAGAGCGAGAAGAGAGAGGGTGAGAGGATGAGAGAGAAAAGGAGACAACAAATATTCAAGTTATTTTTTTGAACACGTTTAATAACACTGGACCTCTTCCTCCTTCGCTCTTCCTTCTCCTCCATTTCTTCATCTTTCTTCCTTCTTCTGCAATACCCATTCCTTCCTTGCCCCTCCCACACGAACTTATGGGGGCGTTCATGCGAACTCCATTTTGCGAAATCAATTCACGAATAAATGTGACCGTGAATTCACTTATTCACCGTCGTTCCCAAAAAAAAAAAAAAAAAACACCTGTGTAAAATCAAATACGAAACTAATTGGCAAACAAAAATGGCCCATACAAAACAGAAAAATATAACAAGAAAAAAGCAATTTGAAGGTTAACTTTATCTGTTGCGGAAGTCGAATTTCGTTACCTCAAAAACTCATCAGCGCGCCCCTTCCATTTTCACTTTCGCAAAGTTCATTGTTTTATATTTTTTGTTGACTTACACACTGGATAATATTTCCAAGTTCTTTGATCTATTATTATAACTACCAGGGGTTCTGTTTTGATAATTATACTTGTATCCGCATCTCTTTCCATCTTTTTCACATTCTTATAAAAAGTATGTAAACAAATTTCAAGTAGAGATCTATTGAAGAAAAGATTCCAGTTCTGTTTAGAAAATTAAAAACTCTAAGCTATTACATACATATATACAAATCAATTGAATAATCAAACCATTTTGTGCGTATGCTTCTATATTAAAGTTAAAAACATATTGTATAGTCCCTAAGCACTTGCACTATGTTTCATTAAATTTACTTCTTAAATTACACAAGTTGTTGCAACCAATTTATACCGATTTAGCACGTTGCTTAAATTGTGAGAGTTTCTTATCTTGGCTTATTAAGTTATAAAATTTGTAGGATCCCCAATTTCCAAGTTCGGCAAATATGAGTCATTCATTTTCAAGGGTGAGCGCTATTGCAAATTTATGAAATGCCCTTTTTCCGCGGCCCAATGAAGAAATCGTAAATTACCAGGAGGCATAAACTTGGATTTTGTTGTTGTATTTTTTTTATGGTACTTGGTTGGTGCAACCCAAAGGCAAAAAGCAAAAGCAAAAGCTTAAGCAGCAGCAACCATATCATCAGTGGCCGATGCCGTAAGCGTTGATGTTGGTCAAAAGCAACAAAAACAAGAAAAAAGAGGAAAAAAGCAAAAAAGCAGCGCAGCGCCAAAGGTTTGCTAAACTTGTTGCGCTTGCTCGCTCGTTAATGTTTTTATTTTTATCTTTGTATTTTCTCAGCAGCTGTCTGCGCAAAGTTACAGACTGAAATTGAAACTGAAACTGGGAAACTAAGAAAACAGAGTTGCCAGGTGTGTTCGTCAATGTCAGTTAACCAATTAACAAAATGCAATTCAGGAAGTAGCAAATCCCATTGATTTTTAATTTAGTTGAGTGCAAACAACTAGTGGAAAGTAAGATTTTTGAGAGCTTAACTTTCATTCATTTGGTTTACTTTTATTGAATTTTAGTTTATTTTGTTCCATTTACTTCAGTTTATTGGATTTATTTCAGTTCATGTTGTTGATCATTTCACAATTTTATTCACTTTACGATCAGTTGGTACATTTAAGTGAATTTTGTTCATTTTGTTTGTTCACTTTAGTGAATTTTGGTTCATTTTAGTTCATTTTGTTTGTTCACTTCAGTTTATTGTGTTCCTTGCAGTTAGTTTGCTTAATTTTAAATTTATTTGTTATCTTTAAATAATACTCCTAACTTCTATACTCTGTTCTAGTAACCTACAAGTACGTATAACCCAGTTTAGTACATTTCAAGTGATTTACCGTTGTAAAAAAATCGGGTTGTGTCATAGACGTCATATTTTACTGATAGTTTTCAGTGATCGCCTGAGCATTATTCAATAAATTGTAAAAACAAATCCAGAACACTATTATTATGTGACTCCGAGTGTAAGGGGGAGAAGTGACTATAAAAATCAAGACCTGACGATGCCAAAAGTGTCGAGTGATAAGATAAGCCAGCGATTCACAGCAGCAACAAACTGTGGCAATGGGGAATGGGAATTGGGAATATGGCTTCTAAAAACTGATTGGGCAGGCAAATTAATTAATTGAACATTTAAATTGTTTTGTTTCGTTTCGTTTCGTTCCGTTTTTGGCTCTGTATGGAATTACTCATGAATATTTTTCAAGGAATGTCGTCTGTGTGTGTGTGCATGTTGTTGAAATCGGGGCAAAGATAACCTAAATGAAGTGCATATATGTATGTATGTTACATATGTAGTTGAGTATATAAATATTTATTTGTTATGTGCCTCATCTGTCTGGGCTTATTTTTTTATTTGACCCATCCCCCCCACGACCGACACATCCTCATCCCATTCACCCTCTCTAGAGATAACGAGCTCTCTAAGTGGGCGATATACAGAGTAAACCCGAGTGTGTAATCTTACTTAAACGACGGTGCTACTTCCGAAAGTTGAACTTATGAAAGTTTACCTTAAAGTTTTGGTTGAATCATAAATATTTGAATGCTTTAACTATTATTTAATATTGGTTTATAATACAAATAGTCTACGGTTTAGATTGTAAAGGGTTGTAAAGGGTTTTAGCTAACTCGAGGTCTTAACCTAATTCGAAGCTCGAATAAGATTACACTGGTTATGGACAGACTCGGTTCGATTGATAATATAATATACATATAATAATAATATATAAAAATATAAAAATAATATAATATATAATAATAATATATAAAAATAATATGATATATAAAGAATACAATTCCTTTAGTGGCTATTTTGCTAAGATCGAACTATCAACATTAGTAACTATATCATCTTCTTGGACGTTGATGCACTACAGTCAGTACACTCAAGTGGCCCAAGCACGTGCTTGTTAGGTGCGATAGAAGAAAGTACAAGTATATAGGTAAAGAATACAAGAAAATGAACAACTGGCGTGTTGCCTGAATGCCTGAATTTAAACGATCACGTCCCAGAATCCATACTTGAGAATTTTTGGGCACCTCTTTGCAAATATTTGTGTTTTATTTTTTATTATTTGAAGTTTGATATTTTATAATAAATAAATAACTTGCTACAGTTCAATAAATATATACCAAATAAGTTTATAAGTTATTTGAAGAAGGCTGACAACCCTGCTTCCTTCTTTTTTTTTTTTGTCTTGCCTCTGCGCATGCGCCACCTTCTCCAGCCATCTCGCTCGCACCCTAGCAGAGGCTCTGCCTTTTTTTTCTTTTTTTTTTTTTTT